>WHVE01000758.1:0-62633 GCA_015178995.1 Trichophaea hybrida
GTATCCACCCCTCCCCAAAGTTACACCAAACCTTTACAACTACATCGTTCCTCCTGCTAACCATGGGGCTACACGCATTGAGATCAAACGGCTGGAAATCGGGATTCATAGTCTTCTCCACCACCTCACTGACATACACCACCTCCTCCTTTTCCGCGCCAGGTACATGCAGCGTGAAGAACACATCCCCGCGCCTTGCCGTAACAACACCTTCCCACCGCCGTAGCTCTCCAGGGCGAAACGTTTTCGTTGAGCGTCGGCGCCGCTTCATCGCCTCGCGCGGCCTAAGGTATGCATTATCGTGATCGTCGTCGTTGTCGTCATCGTCGTCGTCGTGCGGCTGCGGTTGTTGCGGCTGTTGCTTCCCAAGATTCCGGAGAGAGATACCAGAGAGATTCCGTAGTCTACGGTTCTTTAATTATTTGCGCTTGCGGTTAGCTTTAGCTAGCTCTGGGTGGCTGAGTGGGTTTGTGGGAGGGTACAGTTGGTAGTAGCAGCGGCCGCGGAGGTCGGTATACTGGCGCTGAATCGTAATCATACAATTCGCCATCGCTACCGGACGGCATCGCGGTGGGCTTGTTGTAGGGGCAGATTGTAGGTGGTTGGAGGTGGACAGGTTGAGGATTTTTCGGGAGCAGAGGTGAAATTAAGCTTCATGCATGGTATCTCGACAGGGGTTAGTGCCGGAGCATAACACACGACAGATGGGCGCGAAGTTATGTTGCGTACGTCACATATCACTCGGAACTTGAAAGAGTGAATTGCTGCACAGAGCAGAATGGGTCGGATGAGATTGCTACAGGTTTTTTCAAATGCCCAATAGTTGGCGGAATCCTCGATATAATCTATTCGACGCATGGCGTAACGTCCGAACCATTGTGCTCGGTACAGTATATCAAATCAATCACCTCAACAACCCGAGGAGAAAAATGGATCATGTAGTGGTTTGGAAGAAAAAAACAATCACCGCGGAGAAAAACCTGCGTCTCGGGTCTCGGGAGCCTGGGGTCTTATTCCCGACTCTAAATTCCGGCAACACCCGTCATGATGTCCATCTCTCTCTCTCGGGGGACTTCGGAGCTCTCTAGATCTGATCCCAATCCCTCAACCTGGCAAAATATCTCAGGCCAGCGGAAGCTAAGCCCTATGGCAAAAGCCTGATCTGAATCCAACCGAACAGATATCGATATCGCGATTATATTGAGGTGCATATATGAGTTCCAAGCTTTCTAATCCCGTCCAGCAGTAAGATTTGACTTCCACGATTTCTTTTATCTAGACACACGCTCTGGAAAAAAACCTACAATTCCACCGAATATCCACATACTTGTGATATTCCGATCCCCCAAGACAAAATCGAAGTCGTGGGAGCCATATGTGGACATTGAACCCGGAGTACCGATATGTTCCGACCCATACGTCAAAATTTTCCGTTAGCCAACAGTTCAAGCAGTCAACTCACCAACATGTAGATCCACCAGTTAGCCCACAGGAAGACTTAGTGTATGAGTAAAGTCGCTGTCAAAGTGCACAGTATTGATTTGCTCCTAGATTATACACAATACACATACCAACTGCTTAGTTGCCAACCGTAAATAGTGTGCATCAGTATCTGCCCTCCCGCAGGTATATGTGACGACAACACTACGAACCGTACTCTGCTCTGTAGGTGATTTGAAGAGTAGAATAACATGGGAAATGTATTGCTCACAGATCGGCATCCAGGGCTGTTAACCACTGTGCCGGCGATCACACCGTATGAACAGAAACTAAAGCTCTAAAATCATAAATCAATAAGGCTGCTCCACCATACACATACTTCACACGGGTACGAACCTCACCATACACCGGTACGAGCCTGGCTATGTCCAACACCCTATCCTGCACCAACTTGAACATATTCCTCCCGTCCCTGAGCATTCCGTCCCTTTGTGATTATACCGCTATTGGACCTATTCACCAAGCTGGCAAGATTGGCGCATATGAGTCAACCGATCGCACAACCCAAAGAATTGAAGTATGGGTCGGAGCACTATACTGGAGTCGCCAACGGAGAATGGCGCTATCACCATTTACACCAGGGATCATTCCATCGGCAGAATATTGTGTATATGATACCTCTCAAAATGCGGAGTTTCCTCAAAGCTAACGTACAAGTAGTGTGTTCTGGGTACACAGTGCAATTACACTAGAGTTAGGAGCATATGGAGAGTCAATTTTTACGTGGCGGAACAGTTGTTTAGTTTTCTAACGCAAAATCTTCCCGGACATAAGAATACGAACCTACGAACCTACCAGCGAGTGCCACATCCATGATGCTCAAATGCACGACATGCAATATATCCAACGTACGTACTGTACGTCGACATTACCTGACTCAGACATACAGCAGCTGTAACGCCGTGCATTCACACAAATTCCTATTTCACCCGGAAGAACAAAACTCCACAAGTAGGCATCCATACGTATGTAGACGCACGGATTGAGCTGACAAGACAGGGTATACTTCTAACCTTACAGAATTCTATTTCCACCGCCGTCTCACACTTCTTCTTTCCCCACCCCCGGTGTGTTACGTAGGAGACTGCACGTCTACGGCACGACAGATACATGTGTCTAATCGTCGCACCCGGCACGGCAACCCTTCCTCCCGAAACACTGGAACCATGGCTGCCGTTCCGAGTCACAGGTCTGCACCCGACCTCCCGGGGTAATTTTGTATTGGTGTTGCATGGAGGCGTCGTATCATTGTGCATTGTTCACGCTACCCGGGTTTGCATGGATGCGGCTGGGACTTAAGGTCCAGTGTCTCTGCGGTAAGGAATAACGGCATAGACGTACGCGTGTGAGAGGACTGAGGGTTAACGTTTGGTTCTCCGCATATATCACCGAAGTTGCATTTCAGAAATCCTCCAAGAAGGACAAGCCGATAAAAAACCGAATACCTGGGTCAGTAAATCCCTAGTCATTCCTGGACACATTCCTTTATCAACGCATACGTCCAATCCAAGTCCCTGCCTGTTCTAATACTTAAGTCAAACGTTGATCCGACGGAACCATCACCCTCTCGCAACTGATTGTCGGGGGGAAACATATAACGCTGTCCATGCCGATATTATCCCAGGTTCCATACCCCTAGAAGGGGGGGGGAGCCAAAATACCGTCATTGCGGATCGAACTAAACCAGAGTGCGGGGACCGGTACGATACCCGTCATGATTCCTGCGGCAGTGAAGTCCGGAAACACTAACACTCCTAACGTTAACTTCTTATCTCATTCCCATCGGTGGCAAATTGCTCCCCCCTTCTTTCCCCTTCCCCCCGGCGCAAACATGTTGACAGCTTGTGAAGTGCGTGCTGTACTACCAACCAAAGACCGAGTTAACGTTCCCTTCACCAGTCGTCATAACATTACTATTACTCGTTCGAGTGGGGGTTTCATCTTCCCTCCCCAGGCTTTATCGATTTGGCTCGCAAGCTCGCCACACGGAGAACGAGCAAAGGAGGGAAAGTCTGGGCACGAGGGACGGTTTTATCTCTCACCGTTGAAACGTCTATGTATTTACTCTCCCTTCCAGCTATAATGGTGTTACACTGGGTTAGGGTCCAACTCCAACACCACCTCATCCTCTCTTCCAACGTCTCACAAGCTTAAACCCCCCAAATCTGTGTTACCTATTTAAAATTACTCCACGCAATCCCAATCCGCGGCCAAGGCGAACGTTACACCCGCAATCAATGGCCATTACTCATTCCCATTACCCTTACGGAAATGCCGAACGTAGCACCCGATATATTGACCACCACCTCTCGCGTATATATCCCCCACTCCAAAAAACGGGGGCATATCTCTTTATATTATGGAGGGTATGCACAACGTCGGATTCGTAATCAAGTAGGTAAAGTAGAAATATTTTGGAGAATTGTACAACCCACGCCTCCCTCCTCCTCTTAAATTTTTTGATTCCTTCGAGCTCTCCTACCCCTCCAAATAAGCAAGACAAAAACTCCCGAAACCTAGCAGCTAGCCATACAGGTTGCCAATTGATATTAAAACAAAGGAAATGTGGTATGAGCAAGTAAGCAAAAAGACGCTAGAAAAAAACAAACATGTAGAAAAAAGGACAATATGTAGTAGCAGTAGTACTTGTACAATAACAGCAAGAAAAAAAAAACAACGCAGGGGAATAATAATAAAAACCCGAACCAACCCAACCAACCATATGCAATGTCATGACTTCGTATGATGAGTGCAGCAAACCAAACAGAAAGAACAAACCCACCTCCACCAACCAACGCAACAAAAGTCCTAACACCATAAGCACCAAATGCAGCAACCCGTCCAAACCCACCAAGAAAACTTTTTGTCCGAGTCATCATCAAATCAAGGACTCTCACTTCCAAAACCTTCAAGCCACGCCGACTCCAAAACATCCCGTATATTCCACCGTCTGGTGACATTTGTACACAATCCACCCTTAACCACTTGCACCACCTTCTCCGCCTCCGTCTTCCCAACCTCAACCAATCCCCAACAATTCCGAAGCTTCTCAATATCCCATACCCCACTCGTGATCATCGCCGTAAGTTTCTGCGGGAGAGCATGGTTGAACGGGAGTGAGCCGGTGTGTAGGGCAAAGACCGTAACCGCGAATGCCCAAATATCCACTGCACCCGAATACGGCCCGTCAACAACTGTAGCAGTTGATGGTTGGATCATCTCCGGGGCGGAGTAAGGGAGTGATCCGGTGATGCAGAATGTCTCTGCTTCCGGTTGTTGTTTCTGGAGTGGTTTCTGGGGACGGTCTTTTTCGTCATCGACGTCGTGGGGGTTTTTGATGAATTTTGCCAATCCAAAATCGCAAAGAACGATTTTTCCACCTTCCTCTGCGTCGTTCGTCATGTCGAGGAGACAGTTTTCCAATTTAACGTCACCGTGAACAATCCTCATATCTTCATGTAGGTAGCGAAGTGCACAGGCGAGTTGGAGACTGTATCGCTGGGCTCGTTTGGCGGATAATCCCTGTCGATTTTCTGGCCTCCTCATCAATTCGAACAAATTACCGTCTGTGTAGAGCGGCATGAAGGCAAACGTGGCAAATGGAGTATCGAAAACTGAGACGAGTGATAAAACGTTTGGATGGTAAAGGTAACGCCAGAGATCGACCTCTCGGTCAAATTCGGCCTGGACTTTATCATTCTCGGAGTCGTCATCGCGGACACGCTTTCGGACAATCTTCACTGCGTGCTTGATCTCGATACCATCCTCAATGGTGATTGCTTCCTTGACTGTGCTAAACCCACCACTACCTATTTCTCTTCCTAAGACATAAGACCCAACCTCTTGTCCCTCGGAATCAGGCTCTAATTGTTGTTGTGGTTGCGGTGCGGGCTTGCCGAAGGACTGAAGAAACATTTGGGCAGGGCTAAGGCCGTTTGAACACGAATTCAATGAACGCTCACCGAGGCTTCTCCGCTTACTTCTAGACTTGGGCCGTGGTTCAAGAATGAATGATCTATTTCTTGGAAGATCGTTTTTCTCCAACGCCTGAGGCCACGGAGGTGTCCCCAAAAAAGAAGGCGGGCGAACACCATCCTCGAGGGATGACTGGATCATGTCTTGCCCAAAGTAACTACGCTCCAAGTCTAGAGGCGTGTGAATCTCAGACATGGGCGATATCAAAGTAGAGTCCGATGTCAAGGAGGACACACAATCGGACGTGTCGTTCAAGGTAGGCGCAGGCGACAATAGGAACTTGTGCGCGGCAGTAACTCGTCTGCGCTCACGTATAGTGCTATTTCGCCGAGATCTCGGAGGCGACGACAAACCAAAACTCGAAGAGTCATCGAGCCCAGTAAAGCCGGACTCGTTGGTACATGGCTCAGCCTCGGTCGTTAAACTAAAGTCCTTAGTCTTGCTCGATTTCGGGAGCGGTTCTTGGAGCATCATTTGTGCACCCCCACAAAGCTTCACTTGAGGGTCAAATGTAATAGACAGTCTTCTCGCTTGTTCGATAGGGGATAAAACTTCCTCCTTCCGAAGCGAACTCTCGTCACCAGCCCCTCCTCCCCCCGTATTTTCAAGTTGACTCGTGGTGCCGTGCCATCCCGCCGAGGGCATAGAAATGGGTGATGTCGAGGCGTTCAAGGAGACCGCATCTCGTGATTGTCGTTTTGGCGAACGACGACGGGACGATCGAGTGAAGTTGAGACCCCCAAACACGCAAGAGAATAGAGATTGGGGGTTTTCCATCGAATTTCGTTCTTGCGGCGAAGGTGTCAGTTGTTTTCTGTCCATAGAGTGAGTACAATCGGAATTTGTGAATGAAGCTGGATATATATGCGCATACACTTGGGTTGTGTATATGGCGGTAGTGGTGGTGGTGGTGGTGGTGGTGGTGGTGGTGGTGGTGGTGGTGGTGTGGTGTAGTGTAGTAGTTGCAGTGGTAGTTTCGATATGTCGCTGCGTTGTGACTTGGTTCTAGATAAGTTCCAAGGTGGAGGATCGTGAAGACTAAGGCAGTGGTGGTAGCTTCGTTCGATTGATCGACGCCTAAACCTTAGATAACAGGAGGGAGAGTGATGTCAACGGTGACGATGGCTTGTGATATTCGAGGCTTTGTATGTAGCTAAGCAGTCGGTATCGTGGAGAAGGGGAGGCAAAGGGAACTTAGAAGAGACAGAGGAGAAGGGCAGAAATAGAGGCAAAGGAAAGCAGCTACATTATCACCGCAGGTAGCCTCTTTGTCCTGGTTGGGTAGCCGGCAGTTGGATGTTCTTTCAGGCTTCCGCGCCGAGAAACAATATCTGACGGTCTTTTTGGCTACTTCACGATTTCTATTGGTGTGATGATCTCGAATTGAAGGCAGGCGTCGGGAAAAGTAGGGGATCCCTGCCTATCGGCGACCTGCAAATCTGGCGACGTAAAAGAATTGCGTGGGTCTATCGGGTGCAACGGCGCTGTGCAATTGGACGGTGGCCGATCTCAAAACGCCATGTGATGGCCCACAGAAAGGCAGCAGCCCTCGCCATCAGCCGCAGCTGCATGATGCAGAAGCGACAAGGTGGAAAAATAGCAGTGCTACACCGCAGCGCGCAAAGCGACGAAACAGTGCCACGAGTATATATATGACTGTCGTCTGTGGATCTGTGGAGTCAATGCAACTGCAAGCTGATCCTCAAGAGCAGCCAGCCAGTATGGAGGTTGCTGGTGGAGAGAGCGAGCGAATACGACAAGGTGGGCAGTCAATATATGCTACATCATGTACTTCGCGAGGCGAGCGAGAGAGGTGGGACGTGTTTTGTCGGGAATTCTCGCGAAAGGGTCCAGCATCATATGCGTTACCTAAGCGGTTCTCTTAAATTTGTTCGGCGATGTAAGCTCGCTTCTCTTTTCTCCGCATCGCACTCCGCATTCCGCCAAAATCCCAAGACAAAACATAACGTTCCAACCCCGCCGCTGCCGCCTGTGCGCATCTCAACCACTCGGGAAGAGTCCTGCAACCAAACCGGTATTACAGTCGGTCAGCCGTCAGACGAATCGAATGCACCCTGGAACCTTGTTTCACAGACCACCGGGCGGGCGGTACCCTTAGGCATTTCGACCGAGACACACAACACCTACAGATATTTAAAGCGCCTGACTGAGCTTGACGATGGGTCTTCCTAGTTGGTGGTGTGTTAATAGCCTGCTCACGATAATTATATGAGCAGGTAGCAACAACAACGCATTCCCAACTCGCAGTACATGGGTTCGCTTTCTGTTTTCTCAACACAGGGTCTCAAATGGATGCCTCGCACATGTAGCTCTAGATTCTACAAGCTTGGGTCTGTGGCCTTTTCTTTCTAAGCTCACCAACCTCGCAGAGCTAGCTACATAAAGGTGTTGGGTCCAGATTTATCCGTCTCAAATTGGTGATCTATGGTGATCTGTGGGAAAGTGGTGACGAGCCGTTAGAGATTTAATCCGGTTTGGTTCTCGTTTGGATATCGTCGAACGACCTTTTAACCGCCGGCGCAACCTATAGTAGGCAAATCAAACGTTCTTCCGGTTCCGAGTACATCCTTCAGTCCCACTAAGGAGAAGGAAGCATAATTGTTATGCAGATGAGACATTTCATCGTTGTTATTCCACGTAATTTCTATATTCATGCCACACTGCATTCTAGAATTCGGCGAACAACTGGGCGACAAAGATGCTTTAGCTTACTTGAGTATGGATTTGCGATCGGTCTTGTCCTTGCCACAATGGAATGCTTGGTTTGGACCTGGCTAGGGTGTTAGGACAATATCGAAGTGTTTGGCTGGAGTGGTGCCCGATATGCTAAAGGCTGTATCCAGTGTTATCCATTGTACAAAGTTATTGAAAGTGTTATAATAGCTCGCTCAAGGAGATGCTGCCATTCTACTGGTCGTGCGTGCCAGAAGATCAAGTTATCTGTTACCAACTGAACTGAGTCCACTGCTGTCAGTTGAAACGAAGCATGTACCCGCCGCAAGCGAAGGGAGTGAGTGATATAGTAGGACTGCTTTGCTGGCGTTTTGAGATGGATGTGGGGCGAGAGCAAACGTGTCGCGCAGTGTAGAAATGGTAAATATGTATATTCGGGTCAACGCGTTCTACGTAGAGCAGCTATCGATGGGTTTTTGAAGATTCGGGTTCAAAATCTTAGTCGGGGAACTCTGAAACAAGTGTCTCATACCCTGGTTCGGGCTCCGCCTCCTTTGCAGCAGCGCAGCGCAGCAGCTTCATCAACCTAAACCTCCTCGACCAAAACCTCGCCCGCATCGTATCTAACTTACCAGTAATTTTTCTCGATCTTCAGCATATGCGCATCGTAACCGCGCTCTAACCGACCCGTCGGAGAAAGCTTATCGTCATTTCGCTGGATTCATAGGTGTCCTACGTTGCGTCGTCATGCCCCGACCAGGCGCTATTCGAGCGGGTACGACTCCTTCCCCTTTCCCCAACCCCGACTGGGGAAAGACATCGGATAAGATGATCGGTCATATACCCCCCCCGAGATTTTGAGCTCCTACCCGAGTTTAGGCTGCTGAAACCCCAATCTCAATCACGACTTCTCTCTTTCCCCTACCCCCAGTCGGAGGAAGCGAACACACGAAGCTAAACTGGTTTTCCAACTCTCCGATAGATACACTCGACCTCCAACACCGCGACGCCCCCACCGCGCAAGACCATAATCACGCCCCAAGCGACCCCGCAACGAATGCGAACGGCTTCGGAGCCTCACAAACACAAGCGATCCGAACCGTAGTGGCCGAGCAAACGCTGGCGCAGCAGCAGGCGGCGGTGGTGCACAACCACCAACAGATGGGGCAGCAGGAAGGGGACGAGTTGGATCGTGAGTTGGCAGATGCCGAAATCGCAGGCGATGAAGGCGGGTTTGACGACGACGAGATGATGGATAAGATGTCGAGTTCTCCTAGTATTGCCGATGGTGGGGATATACATTCCTCTGTTGGGGAAAGCGTTTGTTTACCGGTGGATACAGAGGATATCGACTTTGAGATGGTCTACGCGCTTCATCATTTCAGTGCTACAGTCGAAGGCCAGGCAAATGCTGCGAAGGGAGAGCATATGGTGCTACTAGATGATAGCAATTCGTACTGGTGGTTGGTCAGGATAGTTCGTGATTCATCGATAGGTCTGTTTTTATTCCATGCTTAAGGAAAGGAGGCTGACCCCCCGAAAGGCTATTTACCTGCTGAGCATATTGAAACTCCCACGGAACGACTGGCACGCTTGAACAAACATAGGAATATTGACCTTGCAGCTAACATGCTGAGTGATTCGGTCCATGAGAAGAGCAGGAATCCCCTCAGGAAGGCAATGAGACGACGCAATGCAAAGACAGTTGCGTTCACAGATCCTATATATCACGAAGCTTCCGAATATGACTACACCACCGAGGAAGAGGAGGAAGGCATGGAGGGTGGCTATTTGGATGACGAAGGCACCGAGGAAACTAAGGAGAGTGAAGCGGAGAAAGCTGCTGGCAAGAAGGAAGGGGCCGTGGAAGACAAACCGGCGAAGTCGGTCGTGAGCGTTGTCAATCCCCCAGCTGGTGACCCACGAACCAGCAGTGAGATGAAGAAGAACGAAGAGGGAGTTAAACTCAGGGCAAACCCAACACCCTCGCATCTACGGCATCCAGATTCTGCCATTTTCCATGATGAGAGTCAAGGAACAAAGAAGCTTACACTAACGCCGGGCCTGCTTCGCGACGAAGCCGCTACGCACCCCACGAAGCCGGAGGTCATCAAAGGTAACCGGGGCTCGATGGATCGTGAGAAGCAACACCAGCAGTCAAAGAGGGAGGAATCTGTTATTTCACCACCTCCGAATGGTAAGGATGCAAAACGCATAAAGAAGGGTGGTAGTGTTTTGGGCAATCTGTTCAAGAAGCGGAACAAGAAGGGCAAGAAGGAGGAAGATGATGAAGTTGAGGAGTGGCTACACGGGACCGAGAAATTACAGGAGAAGCAGTCGATTGATAGTAACCGATCTATCGACAGCGCACTGAAGGAATCGCCAAGTGGCCGAGGAGAGGAGTCAAGGAAGGAGAGAGAAGACGCACAGCTGAGGGAGGAACAAAAGCGGCAGCAGGAGAGGCAGCGGCAGCAAATAGAACGGGAACAGAGGGAACGTGAAGCACAGCAGCAGCAGCAACAACAAAAGAAGGCACAGCAAGTTGCTGCAGTTACTTCCACGTCGATCCGGAGAGTGGAATCGGAAACCAAAGACGGCCAATCTCCAGCATCAAAACAGCTAGAATCAATAACTTCACCAATAGACAGCAAAAACCTACCCGATGTCCTCCGCATTGAGCGTCCAGAGCAGGCTCAATCAAGGTCGTCACCAGTGGTGACTCCGATCGACACACAGTCAACTGAGCCAAGGTCTCAATCCCAACAGAGGAAACTATCGGAGGACATCTATTCACCGCAAACCTACCGGCCCGCACATGCAAACAACCAGGAACGGACAACCGATCGGTTATCGGAGTCTCCAGAACAAATTACATTCCACGATGCCGCAGAGCGGCCCGACCTTGCTGACAGCTCATCTGGTGCCGAGTCTGGCGGTCCTCCTTCACCCATTAACTCTACGCCAGAAATGATCGATAGGTCATCCACGTTCGACACCACCGTGACTTCACCGGGAACTAACAACACCACGCCGGCACCCGATCATCTTCTTGGCGGACACACAATGACCAGAACGTGGTCGGACTGGAGCTTGAGGACATATTTTGAGGATGACAATGATGTCAGGGACATGTTGATCGTGGTCCGACAAGATAAGGGCGATGTAGTACAGCAGAAACAGCATCCGGAGATCGCGCCGATATTTGCTGATTCATCGAGGAGACTGGCTGATATCACACGGGTTTGTGTTCCTCGCTTCCCCCCGAGGTGTGTTTGGGTAAGGCTGACGTGGGATATAGCAATTGGACGGTATGTTGGGGGAGTGGTTACAGAGAAGAGGAACTCGAGCCTAAGCCAGTTGGCATTATTTTTCCTGGTTGTCTTTTATATCGATTTCCTTAGGTGTTGGATCTGTTTTTTATTCTTCACATGTGTCCCTACCTCTCAGTGTAGGTACCACTTGCAAGAATTTTCTCCTTTTTTTATATAATGAACCGTTACGAAATATTTCTTGATATGACCTCCCTCTGCGTCTTTCAGTTTCTCCATTTTCTTTTCTTTTCTTTTCTGTTTGGTTAGGGTGAGCTTTTTCCGAAGTATCTGTCTGCTTCCTGCGTTTTTTTCTCTTTACTTTTTGAGTATATTTTTATTTTAGGCTGGGATACCTTGGTTTGCTCTTTTTTCTGTGTTTTTGTATTCTGTGTAACTATACCGAACTTCTTTTTAGTTATCTTTAAGATTGTGGGGAATGCCAAATGGATAGACAGAGAGGGTGTCTGTTACTACTATTACTTCTGATATTGGGGGCGTGATTGAGGTTGGAGGATGGCTCGCGGGCAGAGGTGGAATGGAAGTAGACCTCTCCCGAAAGTTTGAAGTATCCAAGCGATTTAAGACTAGAGAATTCGAAGGGACTCTACTGTCGGTGATGCGTCTAGGTGGCTTTGTGTAAGAGGGTGATAGAAAGAGAAACCCAATCGTGACCGCGATAATTGACTACAGCTTGAAGGTATATCATGGATACACAAACGGGGATACATCTGGTATGGGAGAAAGTTGGGGGGGTGGAATTGTGAGATGTGAGATGTGAGGTGAGTATAAGTCGGAACATATCTGCTCATACCCACCACCATATCCAGTTCAAGGCCCGAAGCAACTTGCTATTTGTTAGTGAGATCTCGCTACAATAGATTACATGCTTTTGAATTCCGGAAGCTCGTACGAATGTTCCTGAGTATGTCATACGCATGTAGTGGAGGCGAACGAAGCAATTCTGGAAACAAAAGTATCAAAGTGATCGTGACTCTGGACGGGTACATGTCTAAAGTGCAGCAAAGGAAATCTCAAATTTTTCAGTCTATATCTCTGTCTTTCCAAACCCTCTCGAATGTTTCAGCGGTGGTTGGAAAACAGGCGATGTAATCACGAGTTATCAACTAGGGCTACAGCTAAGGGCAGGCCTGGGAGTAGCAGTCTCACGCTTTTGCCCTTTTTAAAGTCAGCTGAATTTTAGTCCTCTTTATATAATATCGGCATCACAAGAACATCAGTCATCAACTCCCGGCCGAATATTACATGATTACAACAACCTACCGGGTTACAATGTGCAGTATTAAGACATTCTTCTAGGCGAGCTCGCTGTCACAATTAAATCAATGATGTTTGGGTTGAATAATAAAACGTCTCCGGTTCACACTCAAAACTACTCACACGACCTAATTCTAAGGTACAAAACTAAAACTGCGACGAAGTGACTAGGCCACGGGTTCCCGCGGTGGCTTATGCACGACAGTTCTATGGCTTATTAGAAGTGGATGTGGTACTCTAAATACCACCTACAATTCATTCATCTCAAATTCCTTTTCGCCGTATTCGGGGGTTTTAACCAAAGTAAGTGCACCAGGAAATTGCTTCTTGTGCACAGTTGATTGATGTCTACCTAGGGGATGGAGTCTTGTGTTGTTGGGCGCTTGGAGGTCTTATAGAATGCTACGGATAAGTCCAAGACTAGAATGTGTATTTCTGCAAATATCACTACGGATTATATTCTTTTGTTTTGTTTTATTCATACTGTATTCACTCTAACTAGAGTATGACAGAACCCACTTCCCCTCCGCCTCCAGGCGAGCCGACTAGATGGCGGAGATCCCCTGCTTCTATCCTTCTTCCCCTCTAACAAAAGAAAGGTAAAAGATTGGCCACTCCCATAGATTATATTCTTTCTGCAGCAAAGGCACATCACATCATCAACCCAATGTGTCTGGGTTGGTGTCATCCTGAGCTCTGATTAGATGGTTAGTCGGTTAGTCTGAATGACTTTTAACTGCACGGGGCGCGAGTGCACGTGAAACTTAGTTGTTTCAAAGTTGTGGGGAGTTACGAACCCATCATGCTGAAATACTATGCTTGAGCTGGTGCCCACGAGAGTGGATGGTGTCTCGAATGTTATTGACTTTTTTGTTTTTTGGAAGTACGAGGTGTGAGTGCGTGTGAAACTTAGTTGTTTCAAGATTGTGTGGAGTGACGAACCTACCACCGTCTGGAATAATATGAATTCTTTGATTTCTAAACTACCGTAAATGCCCTTTCCTTTATAGTCTACCGCTTTTGCTTCTAGCCATTCATACCCACCGTGTTCTCCTACAGCTGGCGTGAGTATTGAGTCAGCTAGGACCGACGAGATACAAAGTAAATATCGTAGAATTGTTGCTACAATTTAGATTATTTGCACCTTTCAATCGAAGAAAGAGCTTCTATAATTGAAAGTTTGCAGTTGGCTTAAGTCTACTGTAGGTATGGTTCAACGATTCGGTCTGGTTTTGCATGAAGTTGAGCCTAAGTTATCAGCGGCTATCGCGGCAATTTTAGCTTTCTTTTGAAATTGAGATCTTACCCTGTCATGCCCTTCATCTTTTCATCGTTGTCATCCTGGGTAGAAAAAGAACCACCTCTCAACCCCGCCACCTACAACCAGTTTTCTATACTCTCCTGACTAGCTGGGTCAATCTTCACCACCATGCTCTTCCGGTCAATCATTTCTTGCGCGTTATCAAAAGCTATCGTTAACGCCGCACCCCGCACAGCTCCATTAGCAGCTGTAACCTTACCATCAGCTCACATCCTAGCATCCCACTACCGCGCCTACGCAAACAAAGCATCACGACCTGAAGATGAAGTCGATCCCATCATCCCCAGCGACGCTACCGCTACCGTCTCTCCCATCTCCCAATCCGAAGCCTCAGCAACCACCGGTGCACCTCCACAAGATGTCTCCGCCACCTCTGAAGAATCCCCTCGCCCTCGCTCCCGAGGCGCCGGCATCGACGGTCTTCCCAGGTCTGCCTACATCTCGTCCACCGACCGGCGGCGCAACGCTATGGCAAAATACTCCGGGTACGCCGTACTCCTTGGTATGCTCGGGGGAACGCTATATCTCGGACGGGGGCTCTCCGAAGAGGAGAAACACGCGCACCCAACCATCGGCGATGGATGGGACTCATTCTTTACCCGTGTGAAAGCGCGGTCCAACGATTTCTTAGATTTCTACAACGAACCACCATTCGACAAGCTTCTCCCGGATCCTGTGGTGGAGTATGGAAGGCCATACACACTTGTTTTATCCTTCGAGGACTTAATGATCCACTCCAGCTGGTCCCGGGAACACGGATGGAGAACTGCAAAGCGACCGGGTCTCGACTACTTCCTCGCATACCTTTTCCAGTACTACGAGATAGTCGTGTTCACGAATCAACCCGAAGCTACTGCCGCGCCGCTACTACAAAAGGTAGACCAGCAACCGGGATACATCATGTTCCCGCTGTTCCGGGCACACACAAGGTACGTAGACGGGAAATACGTAAAGGACCTTAACTACCTCAACCGGGATCTAAGTAAGGTGATAATGGTGGAGACGAATCCCGATGCATGGTCTGCGAATCCTGACAACACTATTAAGCTCCCACCATGGAAGGGAGATGCTAAAGACCGGGATCTAGTCGCTCTAATCCCATTCCTAGAGTATATCGCGGCCATGGGAGTAGCAGACGTGAGACCAATCATTAAGGACTTCGACGGGACGCACATACCGACGGAATTTGCGCGACGGGAGGAGCTGATCCGCGAGCAGCTGCGAAAGGAGCTAGGACAGAAGAAGGGGAAGAAGAAGGGACCTCCTGTGTGGGCGCTGGGTTTGCTGGGGATGAAACCGAAGGAGGATACGGATGAGGATGTGAAGACGTTTATGGACCTTGCACGGGAGAGGGGACAGCAACAGTATAAGGAGACGCAGAAACATTTGGCGGAGCACAGGGATGAGTTGTTGAGAGAGCAGCAGCAGGCAGAGAAGGAGATGGCGGAACAGATGAAGACGAGTTTGAGCAAGATTTTTACGGAGGTGAGTAACACTGACCGAGTTTCGGGGGTGCGAGTGATTGCTAATTTTTTGTTGTAGGGATTGCCGAAGCAGCCGGGACAGCAGTAAAAAGATGTGCGCGGGGTATGTAGAAGACAGTGAGTAGTGTGTATTGGTGTAAAAAATGATGTATCATACGTTTTTGCTTTTTTCCTCCTCTTTTCTTATACGTACTTTCGGTTGTGCGGGGTTTGGAAATACGAAACACTTTTATTTTCATTTTCTTTATGGGGTTGGGGGAGTTGGGTTCGGGGGTTCGGGGGGTGTTTCTCCACTCGATTATGGGGAGGAGTTGTATGATACACCATGATACATTGTTCAGAACTATTCATGGTTGCTTACCCCCCAGCAACGATGGCAAAAAAAAAATACAAAAAGATATATCGACATCGACAGGACTCGAACCTGCGCGGGCGAACCCAAGAGATTTCTAATCTCTCTCCTTAACCACTCGGACACAATGCCTTACTTAATGAAATTTATTCACCTATTCTACATCGACGCTCAAACACAGCTCTCTATATCTCAACATCTACCTCACCCCTCTCCTGCTCCTTCTATTCCCCAACAAATCCTCCCTCTTGGCCCCCAAATCCTCCTTCTCGACCCCCAACTCCTCCGCCAACCTCTCCACCATCTCTTCATTCCATTCCCTCTGAAAAACATTACCCTCTACCACACTCATACTTAACCAATTCCTCTTCAACCACGCCCCTACCACCTCCCTCGCCCTCCTTACCGCCTCCTCCTCCTCCGGCATCCTAACCAACCCCTCATAAACCACCGCACAATTCCCCTCCCCAACCTCCTCCGCAATCGCCAAGACCATCTCCTCCACAGCTGACCTCTCAAACCCCACAACCCTCCCCAGCCTCCTCACCCTATCCGAAAAATACCCATCCCCTAGCCCTCTCGCCGCCACGCCCGCCGCACACCGCAGCAACGGCACCACCAACTTCTCCTCCCACCGATCCTGAACTTTCGACCCCACCACCTTCCGTCGCAACTGAGAAACCGTCAGAAACAACCGAAATGCACTCTTGCTCTCTCCCACTTCCTGCATAACCGCATCTATAAGTTCTTCCAACACAGGATCCGGTAGCTCGATAACCCGCCGCTTCCACAGCTTTGGTATACACTCCATCTGTGCAAGCTGCGTTAGCGCAGTGGTATATAATCTCCCACCTTTCCCCCGATCAAGCTGAGGGCGGTGGCGCAGGCCGGAAAGGATTCGCGGGAGAATGTCGTCTGTGCTGTTGCTGTCATCATGGACGGCGCGTTTGTGGAGGGTGGAAAAACACCAGTTCTGCAGATCGGGGATGGAGAGGAAGTCTGCAGCGACGGCGGTATCGAGGATCGTTTCCACCGAGGTTGTCGCATCCCCTTGCAGGAACTCGGAGGAAAGGGAGCACCACGATTTTAGTACCTCTGCAGCTGCAACAGTAACCGTGTCGCTCCATAGAACCCCAGAGGAAGATGCAGAGTCTTTATATCCGCCTGAAAACAGCGCGGAGAAGTACGGTATCCGCTCTTTGAGTAATGTGCGGTGAACGTGGAATGTTCCCTCCACTGTTTCGGTGGCAGGGTTCTTAACGATGATCTGGAACCCTCCCGAACTACAGCGGTGGTGTGTCTGTATTGTGTGTATCACGCTGTCGATATCTGCGAGCTGGATGATGCGTTGGAAGGCGTTAACCTTCTCTGTTGGGACATTCCGGACCTGTAGGCCACGAGAGTCGGTTTCAGCGGTGGGAGAGGAGAGGTCGTTTATTGTGTCGGCGGGAAAGAGGATGGTGTGTGAGTACACCTCTTCACCAGAGGGGAGGCGGAAGCATAGATCTCCTGTAAGGGGGGCTGAGGCTTGGAGGCGGGCGAGGTCGGGGATTAAACCGGTTGCAAGGCGAGGGGTGCCAATGAGGGTGTGTGGGTAAAGATCGTCGACATCCATGTTTGGCAGGAGTACTTAAGTAGCTGTACAGTGAAGGTCTATTGCATTGGGGTTGGCGGGGATACATGCGCAGAGCTAATGCAAGCGGCCAAAATAAGGTGCGGCTCTCACAGCTTCAACTCACTAGGTGATGAATCAACAATCCAAAAGGGCCACAATCCACATCAGAGTGTGCACAGTAGGATAGCACCCATGGTGGATGAGACAGCTTGAAGGGGTGAAGGAGGACAAAGACTAGTTGGTGTAGTAGGCCTCCTTCACAGGTAACGACTCATTTCCGTTTCGATTCGTTTCTTTGTCTGTTTTCTATCTTCTATTAGCTACTAGCTGGGAAGGATGAAACAGGATACTTAGAGCAGTACCGTAGCCGGAAATGTTTCATTTCGACGTTTCGTTGTTGTTTATTCATACTGTATTTACTCTAGCTAGAGTATGACGGGGCCCTTATCACCTCCGCCTCCTGGCGAGCCGGTTAGATGGCGGAGCTCCCACCTAGTCCCCACTGACAAAAGAAATGTAAAAGACTGACCACCCCTAACAAAAATCCCATGACAAAAGAAAAGAAAAGAAAAAGATATACACCACCAACCTCCATGCCTCACATAGGTGGGAACTTCCTAATGTCTGTGGCCTCCAGGAAGTCCATCACTGCCTTGTCACATATCTCCATGGAAAACAGCTCAGATATCTGCACCTGCCAACACCTGCCCACTTTCCAGCCCGTTCCCTTCCCCACCACTTTCCAGAGCTCCCACTGCTGGTGTTTCCACCGGCTGCAGTGACGGAGGAGGTGCTCCAGCGTCTGGGCCACCGTCCCTCCGCACCACCTCGACGTTTCGTTTGCAGTGAATGGAAGAAACAAAGTTTGGAGCAATGGAGGGGTGATAGGGTACAACAACGGAGTTCTAGCTTATGTACAGGCTCACTTACAGGAAA
Source organism: Trichophaea hybrida (assembly GCA_015178995.1). Lineage (NCBI taxonomy): Eukaryota > Fungi > Ascomycota > Pezizomycetes > Pezizales > Pyronemataceae > Trichophaea > Trichophaea hybrida. The sequence continues at coordinate 18,464 of WHVE01000758.1, forward strand.
CTGCTCCTTCTATTTACTGTTGTATTCAGCTAGAACTCAGCTACTACAGAAATACGGGTACGGAAAGTCCTCCGTTCAGAATTCTATACCTTTATGTACCACTCTACCCTCACGAAAACGAATGATCATACCTATCCCCACGCCCCAACAAATGCACACACAAAGAATACCTACCACTATCCAAACAAACAAAACTCCACGTATACTAAAGTACAACCAGTAAAAAAAAACACAAAGTCGTTGCATATCCGCATCCATTCATCTACACATCCTCCATCTCCTGATCTTCATCACCATCACTTCCCACCTTTTCCTCCACCGGTTGCTGTAGCGGCGGTATCCATTCCTCGCCAGCACTCCCGGAAACAACATCCGCTCCCAAACCCCTAAACCACCTTTCCTTCCTCCTTCGATCCCCACCTTCAACTGCCAACCTAGCAGCTCTAGTCCTCCGCTTTCCACCAGCGCTAAGAAGACTACTAGCTTTCCTCCTCTCCTTCTCCATCGCCACATCATATCTCAGAATACTCCTAACCCAAGGTGCAACTTCTGTCGCAAGAAGTCTCGCCGAGGGGAAGACAGAGCTGTGAGTTGTTGCGGGGGTAGCTGCAAATAATGTTTCCGTTTTGGATAGTGAGGAAAAGAGGTCTTGTAACTGCATTCGGGAAACGTTTTCGGTCTTGTGACGGAGGAGGATGGAGGAGATGATTTGGTCGTTCGTGATGGGGGGGAGTGATATTAAGACTTTTTTGGTTTCGGAGGTAAGGTATTGTCGGGCTAGAGAACGCATGTAGATGGAGATGTCGGTTTCGATCGATCCTGGGACTGTATGGGTATCGGTCTGTACGGTGTAATAGCCATACAGGTCGTCCAAAATCGTCCTTTCATTCCGCTTTGGAAGAGTGAAGTCCAGCTTTGGCTGTGTAGACGGTATTAGCGAGGTTATTCACTTGGTATCACATACGAGGAAACTAACCTCGTCGACTCCAGACGATGCAAGGGAAGAAAATGCGTCGGCAGCACTCCTTGCCTCAAAAAATTCATGGGCAATTGTTAACGAGACCTTCTTTTTCACACCTCGTGTCTCAATCTCTCGTGCACACTCCTCGAGCCCTTCTTCCGAAGCTCCAATATCCAATCCATACTCGTCCCACACATCTCGCCACTTATCTTCCTCTTTGGTATCTGGTGAATTGGGCACGAAACCCATTCCTTCACAATAGGTATCCTCGCTGACTACTCGCAATTTCTCACCATTTTCAGCAATATCACAACCGACCGGCCAACGGTCGACTAGCCAATCCAGGCCACCTCTACGATCTCCGACGGCCATTCGGCAGTAGAACTGAAGATCCATAATGCAAGCCCGAATATCGTCCTTGTTGGCGGTGGCAAGTGCATCTACGGCAGATCGTTGCAACAGATGTCCTTCATTGGCAGACATCAATAACAAATGATCCACAAGCAAATTTCGAGGTGGTGGAGAGAATCGGAGTATTGCGTGAAGTGATAAGTCGTCCCAAGGCAAAAGAGACTCGTCATTACAGGTTAACACGACCGGCCGCTTTGATTTGGCCATCAAGCCGATGACCGTACTCCAGAAATTCCTGTCCTCTTCAAACAAAATATCTACTTCTTCAAAAAGAATCAGTGATTGTTTTTGGCGCATCTGGAGGTCTTCCTCGAGTGCGTTCGTCCCCTCTTTTGTTGCTTTGGCCTTTGCAAAGGGATTGCTCGTCTCAGAAGCATTCCTTGCATGGTGGACAAGATGGTTTCTGCTCATGTCACCAACTAGATCTAAAACGTCCTTCCCATTTCTTCTAGACCCCGGGTTGACCTCAAAAACAGCATATCCCAGTTCTTTTGCGACTGCGAAGACGGTGGCAGTTTTTCCACAACCTGTTGGTCCACTGATAACGATTGTGTTGGTCTTTTTACGCTGGTCTTTGCTTTTACCCAAGAATGTACTAAGCTCGCTGAGTTTGTTCCCTATCCTCACAGTTGATTTTTTTGTCTTTGTTGCCGGATTAAGCCAGTCCTCTTCCTCAGGATCTGTGATTTCGTCCATCGTATTCTCTTCCTCACTTGTCACAACAAATGAATCCAAGTCATCGTCCTTCTTCTTGCGTTTCTTCTTTTTTGCCGACGCATCACTTCCCCTAGCTTTGCGTTTTCCATTCATTCCCGTTTCGACATGGACCTTATCGGTCTTAAGTCCAATCAGCCATTTCTTAAAGATATCCCTTTCCTTTCCAAGCTGTAGAGTTTCGCCAATAGTCTCAGGTGCATATTTGATTTCCCAAGGAGTAGCTTCGCATTTGTGAATGTCGAACGCGGTAAGTTCAGTTCCAAGCCGTTTATAGAGACGGAGCAATGCAGGGTGCACGCTTGTCCCTGTAATGATCATATCACTACTACTTGAATCCGAGTCCGAATCCTGTTCCACCTGAGATATAGCTTTGGGATGTGGAAGACGTGTCGAGATTCTCGGACGGATCATGTCTTGGAGCTGGATTCCGGTGGTGAGGATCCGTGTTGGTAATCTAACTTCCGGAGAGACGCTAATATACTTTCGCGATTCGTAATCAACAGAGCATACACCGTCCTTCAGGGAGCTGATATGCAACTGTTTGGCAAGCCTATTGAGTATATCCTCGTCAAACTGGACTATAACACTGGAATCTTTCAACTTTCGTTGGCCCAGAGAATGTCCAGTATCTGTCATTTGAACTATTGCATCCAAAGGCGAGAGACCGCGAACGTGGGATGTCCCTTGGACGGGCCACGGTGCATCTGCCATGCCAGGAATCTTGGTAACCGCATCGGACCGATTACTAGTGAAGCCAGACATGAACCCCCAATTCGATTTATTTGAAGGCTTATCTGCGGTTCGTGATGATGGTAGAGGCGGTGCAATGGTAGTATCAGTCTTGCTTCCCTCATCTTCAGTCGTCTCCGGTGGTGAAGGCGCGGACTGCGCCATCTTTTTCCTGCCTGCAGCACTGAAGAATGGATGTAGTACTTTTTTGCTGGCAAATGGTGCTTCTGGTGGAGGAACAGGAGCCGTCACCTTTGGATCAAACGGCATTTGATCAGTGGTGGAGGTGGTTTCGACGGATGAATCTGGTGGCATAATGGCATCTTTTTTCTGATCTTTCGTTCCACCCCTTCTACTTGACGCCCTCACTGGTTTACGTTCGGCATTTGTGCTACCTTCGACAAGTGCAGCGTCGACATCTTCCTTTTGATCCTTCCCTATCCTGACCGGTGCTTTTTCGGGCTCCTTTTTCTTCCCGAGTATAGCGAAGGCATTTCTTCGAACTGGTTGTGGAGGAGGGCTGCATGGTGGAGGGCTGCTTTTGATGGTCAAAATGCCGGTATCCTTCTTATAACTAGCTCGGGTTTTGCGAGGGCCATGTCTGGGAGTCGTAGGGTGAGTGATCTCCGTGTCAGTTCCTTCGTTCGTCCGAGTTGTTGGGAACGCTGGGCTTGATGGTGGCGGAGGGCTACTCCTGATGGTCAAAATGCCGGTATCCTTCTTATAACTAGCTCGGGTTCTGTGAGGGCTGTATTTAGGAGTTGTAGGACGAGAGATATTGGTATCTATGCCTTCATTTACCCGAGTTGCCGGAAGCATTGGGCTCGATATTAGTGGAGGGCTACTTCTGATGGTCAAAATGCCGGTATCCTTCTTATAACTACTTCGGGTTCTGTGAGGGCCGTGTTTAGGGGTTGTGGGACGAGAGATATCGGTATCCATGCTTTCGTTCATCCGAGTTGCTGGGAGCACTGGGCTCGATATTAGTGGAGGGCTACTTCTGATGGTCAAAATGCCGGTATCCTTCTTATAACTACTTCGGGTTCTGTGAGGGCCGTGTTTAGGGGTTGTGGGACGAGAGATATCGGTATCCATGCTTTCATTCACCCGAGTTGCTGGGAGCACTGGGCTCGATGGTGGCTCTTCTGGTTTGAGTGAGAACTCTGGCACCTGGTTCCCGGCCTCCGGAATATCTGGAATGGTGGTCTGGTTGGCCGGAATTCTACCGCCGCCACTAGGGCTACTTAAGATCATACCAGTCTCATGATCAACTATCATTCGGAAAGACGCTGCTAGGGGTGACTTCTTCCGTCGTTTGCTCCTCCGGGGGTTAAGATCAACCTCTGCTTCCGCCACCGCCATAGGCTCTTCGCTGACCGCAGGAGGTGAAGACGAAGGAGTCAAAGGAGTTGCAGCAGCCGCAGTTATAGGATCGATCTCTGTTTTTGTCGAGGGCAAGTTGATTGCGGGAGAGGACGTTGGTTCTAGTGACAGAGGGGGTAATGGAGGTTCCAACTTCGGTTTTCTCGTTTTCGGCTCCCTCTTTTTTGGAGGTGCTCTCGGTTTTCGGAGCGGTTTTGGCTTCGAGGTCTCGGGTTGCTCGTTATCGATGGCTGGGTTTGGGGTAGTAGCTCGCGCTTTTGACTGGGCTGCAGCTGCCTCCGCCTCTTGTTGCTGCTGAAGTTTTTCTGCCGTACGTCAGCATTTAGACTATGGACTTGCTGCAGGAAGTGCGCAGGTCTTGTGGTGGAGGCTACATACTCTTCTCGGAAGTCTTCATGAAAAAATATTGTGACTTCACAGCACCGGCAGGAAGCGGGGGAGCAGCATTCGGCGATTGACCAGCCTCCCCATCGCCCGATGACCCATTCAAGGGACCGTTAACGGTACTCATGAATTGAGCAGATTCCCATTAATCCAAAGAGGGTACTAGCCGTTGTTTGTAGAGTTTGGTGGTATGTCGGGACTAGCGGTGGTTGTGTTGTTGATTCGAGGGCTAAAGTACTTTTGCTAAATCGCGCTTTGTAGTAGAGCAGAGGTTGAAACGATGGAGACGATTGGAGGATGAGCTGTTTTGTTTCGGTAAAATATTTGCAAACACCGGTGAATACTAAGGTTCGTTTCTGAAGTTCAAAGGGAAAGGATGGAGGGAAGCGCGTTAAATGATGTGTGAGTGATTTGCAGTGTGGGCTCCTGAGAACATGCATTACGCCGACTGACGCGCTACATTCATGAACACGCGACGACCAACTGCCAAGGCTGTGAGTGATGAGCCGTGCAGACAGTTAGCCATCCCGCTAGGCCAAAAAAGCCAATTAAGAAAATTCATCAAACGAGCCTCAGTATCTCGACATCCCGCCTTCCCACCCACCAATCCCACCTCCGCAAAACGAACCTATGGCCACACCTTCGGTTTCGCTATCAGCGCCTTATACAGTTTTCCCATTGTCTCTTCCTCTACACCAGACGAAACCAAAAGGCCAAGAAGGCAGCAGTAGTTATCGCTCGTGCTACACGTCGCCCGTCGAGTCCAGAAAGCGGAAACGAACCAGCGGAAACAATGAAATTGCAACTGCTGTAGACGGGGAAGGTGTTAATATCTACGATGTAATATATACACACCCACCGCTTGTTTGCTGAGGGGCACATCGCTGACTTGCGATTCTCCCAGCTTCGATCGACTCAAACTATCTCGTCATATGCGCTGCAGCCATTCACAAAGTTTTCATGTGCGCCCACCTCTACTGTATCGAAGGTCTCAAAAACTGGTACCTTTCGACGAACGTATGCAGCACTATCAGCCCCCAAGAAGCAGCTTGTATGCTGGGAAGAAACCAGCGACGGCGACGAGAGGCAAGAGACTCCCGTGAAGCAACACACGACAGATCTTACATCTTCTCACGATGTCGTATATGTCCAGGATCTGAGCGTAACTGCAAAAAGAGGAAAGCAGAGAAATGAACAGGCCGATAGTGGACTACTGGCAGTGTATGCCGACGGCCATATCCGATTCTTCTCTGAGGATCTTCAGAAAAGACACTGGGATTTTACCATACCGTCTCAAAAGACGGATACTACAACCGTGGTGTATGCTGCAATTGCGAGTTCAGCCACCGCCCGCAATCAGTGTTCAGCAACCGACCAGACATTGCTCTCCCAGACAATACCGGGGACGTCGTCCTGCTGGTTATCACTAAAAGTGCTATAGCATATAATGCACAGTTCATCGCCGTTCCAGTCATTGTCGGCAAAAGGGACCCACGAGAGCTACTCTCGTTCCAACTCCCAACTCGTGATGAGACCTCGGTGCCCACACGTTCTACTTTCTCGGTCCATTTCCCAATGGGCACACTGTACCAGCTGTCTGCAACCCACCTTACGACCTATAATCTTACGCTTACCCAACCCACTATAATGACAATTATTCCTATACAATCTACCGAAGCACCTGGAGCTCATCCTCCTTCATTGCTCCGAATTTCTTCTTCGACTGTTCTCGTTGCCACAAACGAAGAGATTTCTCTATACGATACGAAATATTCGTCGTTACAGTCCAGTATTTCCATCCAGTCATCCACTCAGTCTTCAGCAGCCCTCTCGCGGTCTTCGACTCCGGCATCATCAACCAGTGGACTGACAGGCAGCGTGTTTCTTACCACCTACATCGTGGATATGGATCTCGTTATCGGATATGCACAGGGTGGGGTTGTTGGGATCCAGCTTACGCGCTCACGAGCAGACAAGAAAGGTGGACTATTGATTGATTCTATTGGCCGTGGAGTTCAAGGTGCAGTGTATGTGCCCCCACAGAAGAGCAATCCTCCAAATCCTCTATTTAGGAGGCTAGAGAACGAAAGAGCGAAGACACGCAACGCAATTACTGCAATGAGAAATGCTAAAGATACTGGAGACTTATTTGAGTTTGAGCGTGTCTTTGCAAAGTACGTTGGTGCTAAGGGGCTAGCTGAGCAGGCGCAAATCAACAAGGTTAGTAATGACTCTAAGGAAGACACAGATATGGTGAATGGGTCCGCGTCAGAGAAGGAGAATTCAATAGCCGCGGCTACTCGGAAAGAGGTTGTTGACCTTGGATTTGAAATCCCCGAAAGCTTCTATAAACCTCTTCGACTCGAATTTGTCACTGCCGTTTTGTCCATGATCTTTGCAGTGACAGAACCGTCCTCTGTGAACGAAGAACAGATGATGACGGTCTCCCTCTTCCCCCAAATGTACTCCGTTACCTCCTCGAATCCGGAAACTTCTCGACCTCGTCTTTGCCGCTTAGCAAATGTCTTGTGAAGGCGCTTGTAGCATATGACCCGACCCTTCGAGCACTGCAGTGGTTCTTATCAACCCTCACCGACCTTCCGGTGGCTGAAATTCTAGTCGCCATCAGATTGGCACTATCTCCGTCGACCGCAGCACCAGAAGACGAGGACAACATAATTTTCGAGATCCATCGTGCAGAGGTTGTACGGATTGCATTGATCAGACTTGCATCCTTCCCGGATCCAACAATTATAAAGTCTCTCAAGTCACTTCCCAGCGACACCCTTACTCTTCTAATAAGACTTCTTGAAAACGAGCTCATCGCAACCGATGACGAGTTCGAAGAACCCGGAAAGACACTCGGCATTGAGAATATCCGGGTTGTTGCGGATCTTTTAACAGCCGCCATCGATGCGGTTGGAATGTCTGGTCTCATCATGACAGAAACTACAGACATGCTAACCGGGTTGATGGAGAACGTCGACGAGGCATTGGAGATGGTAGAGCAAGCCGCGGATCTGAAAGGACTTATGGAGGAACTATTCCGGCATGTTGATTGGCGCCATGTCGCGGAAGACGCGGGTCAGCAGACCACCGGCGCCACCACGGCAGTAGAAGAGGCGCCCACACAAACCTCGGAGGAGGAGGATATAGATATAGTGGTGGTGGAAGAACAAGCCCCACCCACCACCACCACATCCCAGTCCCTCACACTCAAGAAGCAACCCGCCGTCCTCCGCGGCAATTCCAACAAACGTCGACGAGACCGGCACTCCGCAGCAGCCCACAAAAAATACCTCGCTCGAATCAACGCACATCGAAAAGCCGCCGCCGTCGTGGGACACAAAAAGATGCTTCGTCAAGCTTCGGTGAGTAAATCCGAGCTCATCAAACAGGATCGTCCAGTAGCGTTATCAGCGGCCAAGGGTATCTCGCCAATACTTCCGCTTGGAGCACTTGCGCTACGGCGGCTGGTGGATCCGCGTGTGGGGAAGGAGTTTAGAGTGGATCAAGTTGAAGGTAAGCGAAGGGGGACTATGAAGAGGGAGTATTGGAGGGAGGGGCTGGCGGCGGGTGCGTATAGTGTTGAGAGTATGGTTGTGTAAATGAGCTACTATCTACTTAAAGAAAAGCGGGATGGATTTGTATAAATATTTTTGGATTTACTACTTTATTCTTTGTTTAGTTTGGCGCTTTGATCTCTTTTTGTGGTTTTTATTTTTAAACTGCGCATTTGGAACAAGAAAAAAGTTATGTGTTATATCTAGCACCTAGAGTAGGGGAAAGCAACTACTTTCTTTCTACATGGGCCAATAAATTGATATCGATACATACGAGAGACATCGATATTCTAGAAGGATAAGACCGCACGAATCATTGCTTGTAATAGAGTACTGGGTATAGGTTTTTGTGGGTGATGATTGGACTTGGAATTGTAATTGCAAATCGATATCGTCCCGAGCACGGGATATCCGGATATGAGATGCTTGATATGGTCCAGTTGGAAGCTGAATTCAAGGGGAGCACTACACACGCCACTCGATCGAAATTTTTTGTTTTCCAGGGTTTTGTTGGCCCTTCCTTTCGGGGTTCTGGTCAATTGTGCAATATGCAATCTCGGATAAGACCCGGTCTCCTGGGATGTGCACGGATGGAGAAAAAATTCTCTGATGAATGAAATGAATGAATGAAAAGTCTCCTGCGTATGGTACAGGGAGGAGGGATGCGGAGACTCAACTGTGGCTGGCAGGGCAAGGGGGCGGGCTGCGGCTTGTTCCTCAAGACGACGATGGGTGGTGAGGCGTGTCGTCGTCGTCGCCTTGACATAATCGCTCATCACCGCCCCCATTCCAACCCAACCCAACCCATCCACCACCACTACAACCACAGACCTTACCTCGCCTCAAATACACATCCATATATCGCATCCTCCCCCCTTCGCTCTCGCTTCTGCCCTGTGCCCTGTCCCCCTCCCCTCTCCGTATGTCCAATTCCCACCGTTCTCCTACATCCATCTATCTGAGTCTCCGCTCTTCCGCCAACCATTTCGTCGGTGTCCGTCCGCTCCTGCTGCTGCCCTGTTTCGCCTTGGCTTAGGTATTGCTCATCCACCACCCACAGACTGCTCTGCCGCTATCTCTATTTTGGGAGTCTACAACCGCATATACCCACACCAGCCACATCTGCCGCTGTCTGCTTCTATCCAGTAGTAGTAGTATCGTTTCTTCTTTCTGTCCGATAGCAGGGGAAAACAACGTTCTCCTTTTTTCCACACACCACCACCAACTACCAACTACCAGCAACACCTGTTCTTTCTTCTGTTCTCTCAAGGTGGATTCCCGACGGAGACTCTCGAGACTCTACTACCCCTACGATTCACAAGTTGTATCAGCATCGTCAGCACAGCCCACCACCGACCACTCCGACCACGCCGAAATTCCACCACCTCATCCTCCTCCTCCGGCATCCACCGGCGTCGGTGGAGTCCGCCATCTCCAACAACACGAAAGCTACATTGAGCCTTTACAACCGATCGCACTACACTCCCCCGTCTCCCCCGCGCGAGACTATACCTACGACGGGCCACCTGAATCAGAAGCAGACCAAGAAGAAGAATCAGAAGCAGATATGATGATGATGTCGTCTCCGCAGCTGCCGCTGCGATCGCCAAGAGATATTGAGGATTGGAGGGATGAAAGTCGGTTTGCCGGAAGTAATCAGCCGACACCGACAACGTGGGACCAGAGGTTGGAAGGGGATGGAATGCCGGATGGGATCATTACAGATTGGGATACGGATGGTGTTGCGAACTGGGTTAATTCTTTGGGGTTCGGGAAGTACCAGGATGCTCTCCTGGGTTAGTGGTTGCTTGCTTTGCCCCCACGCACGTGTTTTCTTTTTGAAGCAGGGGCTGACGATAGTGTGAGGACAGAGAATGATATTGATGGCGAGGCATTGATACGGTTGAATCATGATGAGTTGAGGGAGTTGGGGATTTCGAGTGTCGGTCATAGGTTGTCGATATTGAAGTATGTCTACAATGTTAAGGTCGCACACGATGTTCCGATGGATCCGGATGACTATATTCCAGTTTGTATGTTTCCAGTCTTGGAAGGGGGGGGGATATTTGGGAGGGGGTTGCTAACAATTGATTGTAGCTGCGGATGATAATGAAATCAATAAGGTCGCCACACAACAGGATATCCAACGACTTATCGGCATTGTGAAAAAGCGGGACGCACGAATAGTCGAAGCCGAATCGCATATTCAAGCTCTTTACGAAGCTATGGCGCGATTACGCAACGAGCTGTTACCAGTATGGAGGATGGTCAAGAACAAGAACCAAGAGCTCCCACCATTATCCAGCGACCTACCTGGCGGACGAGACGCAGACGGCGGAGGGGGAGGGGACCCACCAGCACCAGATCCAAACCCCACACCACCGGCCAGCTCATCACTCCTCCAACCCGCGCCAACATCCGGGAAAGGTCTATCTCGGAAATTCTCCATGAAAAAACTCATCCTCGGCACACCCAAAAACGCCTCCCCAACCTACCCACCAACAATGTACGAAAACGAACCACCAATGCCTCCACAACCTTCCTCCGCCCCAACAAACTCCTCTTCCCTCTCCCAAAGCCAACCAATCCTCCCCCCACCATTAGACGACAACATGCGCTCCCATCCCTCCCCCACCTCCCCAGCAGCAACAACAATCCACCACCCCTCATACAACCCCCACTCCTCCATCCTCCCCCCTTCCCGCCAACCCCCCTCCACCCGCCAAACCCCACGAACACCCCACTACACCGTCGACGACGACCGGGGACCTTCCTCCTCTGGCATCTCCGGCGGCGGGGAACCAGATATTTTCAAGTCATTCCGAGTGTCAATGGAAGACCCATGTCGGAAGGTTCTCCCCGCGGCATTAAAACGGTATAATATCCAGGCGGATTGGAGACAGTATGCATTATATATTGTACACGGGGATCAGGAACGGTGTTTGGGGTTGGAAGAGAGACCGTTGATACTGTTTAAGCAGCTGGATAGAGAGGGGAGGAAACCGATGTTTATGTTGAGACGGAATGCGGGTGGAGATGGAGGAGGAGGTGGTGGTGGGGCGGGTGGGGGAGGGGGAATTCAGGTTCCTGGAGGTGTGTTATAAGGAGGGATGGGAGTTTGGTTTTTTTTTATAGGGTGGGAGGGTGATGGTTTTACGGAGTTTTTATTTTTTTTATTTTATTTTTTATTTTTGAAGAGAAGAGGGAGGGGTTTATTTCGAATATATGAAAGCTGGGCTTGCTTTGGGGATCGGGGGCGGTTTGGGGATCAGGGGAGAGGAAGGTTATATACACTTGACCTAACTCACCATACTTTATTTATACATGGGGGCTTTTTTTTTTGAAGATTTAAGATTGATTGAAGGGGGAGGGGAGGGAAGTGTGAAGAATTTCATACATACCAGTTGCAGTGCTTTGTTTGTGTGTTTGTCTATCCAAAGAGGCGGGGATTACTATCTCTACCCCACTCCCGAAAGATGCAGCCACGGATGCTTACTTCCCCGGATCTAAACAAATCCATAAAATACTTAACTAACCTATATAGATACCACCACGACGCACTTAGACACGCAAAAAAAAAACAGGGTTAACACAAACACAAAGTCAAAAACCACACAAACACCAAGAAACCAAAACATTCCGGGTACTGATACCACCAATCCCGAGAAGAAGAAGTAGGAGAAGGGGAGGAAGAAGATCCATCGACTTCCCGCTTTGCATAAATTGCATTTCCTGTTTGTATCATATCACACCAGCGGCCGGGGGAGAGGGGGGGATTCCCACGAAACCCACGGCCCTTGGTGCTAGGATCATCGTTGTTCCTAGTCTAGAAACTAAGTAACCTTTCTATAACTTTCCTTGGTTATATTCGAATCTTCACTGTCAAACTGATCTCATCTGAAGAAAAAAACCTAAGCACTATGACATCGACATCCACCCATCCATCCATCCATCCATCTCCAACAAAACACGCAATAGGCTAACTCAGACACTAACGTAAACACTCAAAAAAACACAAGGGGGATAAACAAAAAAAGGAAACTAAGAAACTAAACAACTCTTACCACTTCTGATACTAATACCACCAATCTCAGAAGTAGAAGTAAGAGAAGGAGGTGGGGAAGGAGGAGGAGGAGGAGGAGGAGGAGGAGGAGGAGGAGGAGGAGGAGGAGGAGGAGGAGGAGGAGAAAGAGGAGAAGGAGGAGAAGGAGGAGGAGGAGAAAGAGGAGAAGGAGGAGAAGGAGGGAATCCCTCCGGTTCGAACAATACACATCCCCACTCCGGGGACCCATCGACTTCCCATAACGACCCCCCTTCTTCTATCCACTCCCTCCACTCACCACTCCCACCCGTCAACCCACCCCAACTACTCCCTCTCTTCCCCCAGCCACGAAAAGAGCCCTACTCCCCCGTCGGCATCCCCTCCACCTCAGTACTCAATCCCCTCCAAAGATCCGCCTGCAACTCCGCATACTTAACGCGTTCCTGACTCCACTCCTGATGCAACCGTGAAACATGATACTGACTACCCTGAAAAAACACCAACTCATCCCTCACACATTCCTTAATCAACACACCCCTCACCCGTTGCCGCTCAATCTCAGTCCTATCATTCATAATAGCTTCTTCAAGTTTTCCTCTCTCCTCAGGCTTTAGTTGGTCTGCTGGTCTTTGTAGTTTCCGTGTGTTGTTCTCAATGTGTTTGGTGAGAGTGGGGATGGTGTTACCGGCTAGCCGGTCGTAGCGTTCAAACAGTTCACGCATGGAGACGAGCGTGTCGCGTTGCCGTTTTAGGTCTTCTAGTACCCCTGCGTCCCAGGCTTTCGCTTCGTCTTCTAGCAGCGCCCGGGACTGGGTCAAGCTTTTTGCGACAGCGGCTAGGCCGTCGTTAAGGAGTGGGATATCGGATGTGTCGACTGCGTAGGTGGCTTCTGAAGCGTCGGTTAGGGATGAAAGCGCAGTTGAGAAGCGGCCGTAATCAGCTGCTATTCCCTCATGGCGGCGTTCAAGGCGTTCGACGAGGTTGCAGAGGGAGATGTAAATTTCTGAGGATCTGCGAAGCCCCGAACGGACGGTTTCGAAGGTTTCAGTTAGGTCCCGAGGGAGCGAGGATTCTAGGTCGAGGGAGAGATGGCGGCCGGCGAATTCTTCGACGATGTTAAGGGTGGCTTGTTTTCGCCAGACGGAGAGTTCGGTTGGGACGGTGAGGAACATTATGACGAGTTGTTCTTGAGAGAGGGTGGGGTGTCGGACGAGAGCGTTGGCGAAGCGGTGGAGGCCACGCCGGCGGCGTTCAAGGAAGGCGGCATCAGCTGAGAGGTAGTGGCCGTTAACTATGGTCAGGCTCGGCGAGTAAGTTTGATACCGAGCAACGGTGGGGGTCTAGGGAGGGGGGGGGGACTACTCACCAGCGAGACGTTTTGGTGGGAGGAGGGGGAGTTGGCGGAAGGGGTAGCGTTTGTGGAGACATTCGAGGAGCCTGGGGAGTGTTAGACGAAGGTGGAGTGTGTGGAAGGATGGCTCACCAGACAAAGTCGCTGTATCTCCTGACTACTCTGCTTCCTCTTCTAGAGCTGGAGATCTGGTAGTTCCTATGCTGAAACATAAACATGCCCTCCTTTTCGGGAAGCAAATTGACCGTTACGTGCTCCTCTGGTGCCTTCATGGCAGCTTTGATCCTCTCAAGCCCAGACGTAATAGTACCATTCCTTCCGTGATCACCGCCACTACCACCACCACCGTTCAATCGGTTTCCGCCCAATCCGCCAAAGCTACCATGTCTGGTCCCCAAGCTTGGGTGCTCGCCAAATCCACCACCATTGCTGCCGACAATGCTCTGAGTGTAGTTTTCCTCGCCATACCCCTGCTGAACTCCGAAATCATTATTCCCCCAAGTCGAAGATGTAACTGTACGAGTTGCGCCAGAATTACGTAGTGCAGCATGTATATCATCTGGTTCATGTTCCTCTATCTCCTCTTCCACGCGTCTATCCTGTGCGCCATCCGTTGTTGGAAAGTGTTCTACCTGTGGCAGGGGTGCAGAATCCGGTGGAGGATGGGAGTGAGAATTCGTAGCTTGAGGAGCACCCCAGGGATCATCAACGCTTGACGAAAACAACGCCGCTGCATTCCTGGTCCGAATCGGTGTTGTACTAATAGGAGTGGATTGTTGGCGTGACACAAACGTCGGTTTATCTGCGGTAGGACTCTTTGGCAGCTCCCCCATAGAACGCGAATGTTGACCCGAGCTGCGGTGTTCAGTCTCGTCACTGTGCGTCGTCGTCGGCGGCGTCGTCATCAATCTCGAAGGCTCCTGTTGCTGCTGCTGTTGCTGTTGTTGCTGCTTCTTTTGTTCCGGCGGTGCAAGTCCCTTCAACTGTGGTACGGGAAGATCTGCACACATCAGCGCTATAGAAACCGGGAAGGAGGGAAAAACTCACTGCTCCTCCTAACATCCACCGAATCCACACCAACATCATGTTCCCCCTCCTGCACCAGTCCAACCATAGCAAGTAAACACCACACCTCCCCCCTCCCAACCAAATCCTTCTTCCCAACAACAACATCCCAAATCTTCCCCCTCTCCTCCGCAAACACTCCCGCCTCATCCAGTACGCGATCCGTCGCGCCGCGCGCCTCTACCATCCCATCCGCCCCATCCCCAAACTCGCTCACAAGCTTCTCGTAAACTTGGTAGTACGCCTGCGGGATATCGGCGTTCTCGGAGGTGAGCAGCGAGCGCACGACGTCTCCGAGGTTCTGTGACCGGTTGCGGTGGATCATCCGCGGGGATGTGGCGCCTGCCCATGCTCCCGAGTCAGCTGCTTCATCGTCGAACAGTGAGGGCGGGCCTGAGAAGTCTGGAGAGATGAAGATCGAGCGCGAACCCGGGGGTGAATCGCCAAATAGCGACATCGCGGGCGGGGGAGTTAAGGTTTCTTTAAATTGCTGTAATTCGAATGATGAGATTGCGAGTTTGTGGAGAAAGGCGATTAGTACATGCGATGAGTGCAGTTTTTGGTTGGTTGTTTTTGTTCGACGTGGCAGTAGTTGAGTTGAGTGAGTGGTTGTCGTTCGGATCAGTCAGACTCGTGAGAGGAGAGCTAGAGTGTTGTTGGTGGTTCTGCAAGTTATGACGTCGAGCAATTCCAGCTCGATACGACTCCGTGCAGTGTGCTCGGTGCTGTTTTGATGCGCGTTAGTCACTCTGTACGGGAGATGGATGCGATAATGGAGAATGTGATAAGAGCGCGGTGAGATCCAGTTCGAGCGGTCTAGAGCGTGCAGGTCGAGTCTGAGTCGTGCTGCGCGCTCGTCCGTATAACGCAGTTCACTAATAACAAAATTAACCAATCTCATTTACGTATCACACGCCATCACTCCGGTTACACCGTTTTTGTGAAACACTGAGCATTACAAAGCAACTTCTTCGCCTGATGTTGTGCCCCGCAGCAGAAAACCATAGTTGGTGGCAATGGGGGCAAGGAGACAGGAAGCACACGACTTGGATCCAAGAGGGCCAAGGGGACACTCAAGGCTCACACTGGTGATGTGTGGTGGAAAAGGATTAGATTATGTCATGGCCGCAAGCGGCCGAATACATTATGATTCAAACAAACAAAACAGAAAACCATAGTTACCAAGTAACAATAAGTGGACCGTTCAATTAGAATTAAGCTTCTTATTAAAGTGTGCCGGTACTTAAGTAACTTCCCAGTTTCTGATCCACGCCTGTGTAGCCATCCTGTCATCTTTTGATCTTGTGTACAGTATCTAACGAAAGTATCTCTCAAAGAGAACAATAGATTAATGCGCAGTAAAAAGATACAAACTATTGTTGGTGCGCCGTCACAATGGGTATGCTGTAGCACCACCAGTGGATATTACGTCGGCATATTACATTTCCGTTTTCCCAGGCTAAGGTGGAAAGTCCTCGTCGTTGTATCGTATTTACAACTCCTTCTCGGCCGCCCCGTTTTGCGCAATGCCGGTTGTGGCCGGAGTAACCTGTATTTTAGGAGTACTGCCGAATTTCGTCAATAAACATCCTACTCGTGTCAAGAAGATGGAACCAACGTCTCGTCACTATGAACCGAGCTGTCCTCATCTTCATCACCATCGCCTTCGTCTTCACTCCTCTCGTCAACCGCCTCACTGCTCATGATAAACCGTTTCGCGATTCTCAGAATGAACCATAACCAGAAGAGATTCAATGCCTGGATACTTCCGAGCAAAGTCCCAGAAATGAACTGCGCAAGCTTGCACTTGAAATATCCGCGCTCCCAATCCAGTATGAAGGGGCCGACCGTCTTAAACTCTCTGGTAATACTGATGATGATACCAAGGTTGATGTAATGTCTCGTGTAGATCCAAACAACGATAAATAAGCCGAAATATGGGCCAATGAGCGGGTGGTCGAGGTAGTTTAGTGTCTTGGATGTCGCTAGGAAGAAATCGCTGATGTCGTGGGTGACGAAAACCGCGATTCCCATATAAGTGAAGTGGTATCTGTAGCTAGACGCAATAAGAGACAGCGTGACGACATGATGTAGGACCAGCTCATGGAAGTCCTTCCGCGGCTTCTCGAGCTGGAGAAGGAGAACAATCGCCTGTTGAGTCCAATACGCAGCCTGCAAGAGATAATACGCCTTGAAGTCGGCCGTGTGTGTGTGATGCGGGTATCTCTCGTAGAATCCAACAGTTCTAAAATACCAAACCTCGGTGTTGTACATCACGTACAGTCCAAATGGGATAAAGGCAGCAAAGTAGGTGGCCGTATACGTCTGCTCCATGAACCGGGCCATCTTAGCCTTCCTGGTGATACCGCAGCGGTGGGCGAGGGGCCGTAGAACGCGCTGCATCAAGAATTCCCGCGTAAACGAGAAAAAGAAGGTGTAGAAGAAGACAAAGGTCACATCTTTCCAGCCCTTTCCGTACTGCGTCGCGTTCGGCCACATTGACGTCGGATCTGGAGCTTGCGGGTACGAGAGGTATATAGCTGCATGTAGAGGATTTTCAGGTGTAGGGTTGATGGCATAGCCGGCGACCACCAGTAGGAGAACGACCAGCGGGTTCACTACGGCACACTATGAGTAACTTGGAATCTTCTATGGAATAGAATGGGAGCATACGTACACCATGTGTTCCGGTACGACACTTCCCTGTACCATGTGAAAAACGTCCGTGTCCCCGACCTCGAAGATCGTCTATCCTTAGACAGCACTTGCCGCCGACTTTTCGAAGCTGCCCTCTGCTCCCAGGATCGCACTCAGTAAATAGTTCGAACTACGTTCAGTCGGAGTACGTCGGGGTTTATCGGGAAAGGGGTCGCGAACCTGTGAACAAGTAGTGCCCATTGTTGATACTGCCGGCGCCGATGTGTCCCCCCTGATATCCGACCCGAGTAACGACTTCCTCCTAGGTCTTGCCATATTGACAGTCCTCCAGCGATCCTTTATACGATGATCGATTGTTAGTATCTGGTAAGCCGAGCAGATCGACGGTCGATAAATGTGGGACCAATACGAGGGAAGCGGAGGAATTTAAGCCTGTGGTTGCAGATGGATAGACGCTCAGAAGAATTCTGGGACTGGTGGACTGCAAAACACGTCGTAGAAACGGGGATTTATTCTGTCTTACAACCTACATTTCTGACCGCAGCAATGCCGGCACTAGCGCTCCTTGTGCGTCCGTCGGAGTTTTCGGTTCCGACTCGGCCAAGACATGCAGAATGATGCTGATGAGATATCAAAGCTTACTTCTCTACAGAACCAACCAGACTCAACTGACAAATCGCTAGAAAACACTAATCAGACACCGAACACCGAACACCGAACGCCTCGGTGAGTCCCAAATAATCTCACAATAGCATACACACCCGTGACAATACAGCCCAAAAACTGCCGCCTACACAGCTGGTAACGGGTTCCTGCGCGGAGTTAGCATCTCGCACTACTACGGCAAAGAATTCAATTACGTACCTGCAAATTGGGCACTGCAACCGAAATCGCATCCAGCCCTCCAAACAGTGAGTATGGAAGACGTGTTTACATGGCGTAACCATATACGCCCTTCTCCCCAGCAACCCAACTGCACCCCCTCCTCCTCCATGGTCCCCATCTCTGCCATCTCCAACCCCCGCAGTCGGTATCTCCACCATCTGCATACAAACCACACAATCAAAGCTTCTCCCCCGACCACTATCCATGGGAGATCCCATCTCCTGCGCTGCTTCTTCATCGCCCATTGGTATTGCCAAATGGTAGTCATAGACTGGAGGCAGTGAATGACTCGGGATCAGGAAGCGCGGCCCAAAAACGTCCTGACTCAGCAGCGCCAGACACTGGATCCATACCCACCCTACAATCACGGCCACGGCCTGAGGATTAGGTTCTAAGAGAAAGATGTTTTTCGGGTAGAGATAAAGATAGAAAACCGGCAACAGTCGGAGCCCCGACATTCCAAACACAAATTCCCATTGAAAGGCTTTGCGGCAGCCACGCATGATGTTACGGTTGACCTGCGGTATCCAGTAGGAGTTGACGAGGATTAAAAGTGCGTGAATAAGAATGTCACGGAAGAAGGGGGGCCATGTTGCGACGTAGAGGGTGAAGAAAAAGACGACCACTAGGGTAAAGTAGAACTTGATGTGAAGGGCCCCGATTTCGGAGTTGACTTCGTCATCGGTGACAGCAGCCTGATTTAGAGGAATTATGACTGGAGCTTGCGGTTCTGCAGTAGCCGGGGCCGGAAGACCCCCGGCTGCTTGTGGCACTGAAGCGGACGGTATTGGTATCGAAGCTGGCGCAGATTGCCGTTGTACCCGATATGTGGTGACCAGAAAGCGCATTCCGAATACGCCGGAGAGCATCAGATAACAGAATGACGCTGCAACCATAGGGAGGAAGCAGCCTGGCCCCAGAAGCACAGAAGCAACCATAAACACGAAGAAGCAATATCCATCTACCACAGCCATTATAGTAATCGTCCAAAAGCTGACCCTGCTGATGGTACTGAGAGTATTCGATTCATTCATTTGGCGTATCAACATCCATATCTGTGCAGTAGCAAGCAAGGCCGCACCAAGTGCGACGTGTGTCGCCTGATAGTACAATGGCCACAGCTTCTTCCCCTTCAGATTGTCGGATACCAAGACAAAGCCACAATTGGGTGAGTATATCATTGCAGACACTCTCAGGGGTGGCGGGGGGGGCAAAGAAGACCCTGTAGGAAACCGCATCTCGCGTTCAATCTCGCGCAGGGTTTCTAAGCTTTCATGTCCCTCGTCCAGACTGGAGTCAAATGGATGAAGTTGCGTATACATAATGTACTCGCACTGCGGTTTTGAAGTCGTAGCATCGTCGGTACTAGATAACCATGGAGCTTCCAGGTACTGAGATTTCTCCATCTCCTTTACATATTTCTCAATAGACGGTACTAGTAGCTCCTTGGACTGATTAAACTCGGTCTCAGACATTGTAAAATGAGGTATTGCAAAGAATCCCGCAAACCTAGATTCCAACCCCATCAGCACAAATACCTAGTGACGTGGGTGGGATCACCAACCTCTCCGAAGTAGTCGCGGCAACCATTTCTCCTGTCTCCATAAAATGAACCCCATTCAAGCTCACGGATGCCTCATGTTTCCCATCACGATCCCTAATTCTTAAAGTCATTTTCACCTCAGCCAATGCTTTTCCCTGGGAATCCGGATCCGTTGAATCCTCCAAGGCCAAGATAAGCTTCCCCGCTGAGAGCTTCGACAGGTTTGCAGGGTAGGTGGCATTCAGCAACGCAGTGGTAGGCAGCTTTGGATCAAAAACTAGCTTCCTCCATTCACCCAAAACACTTCCTGTTGTATTTTGGTAAATCGGTAGGCCCCTCTTGAGCTTGAACATAGATGTCGGGAGCTCTCGGGCCGCTGATGATTTCGATTGCGCGACTATATAACGCTTCAATAATGCCTGTCTGATGTTCCTCCATGTCTCCCTCACCACCTCTGGGGGAGTCGGCGTCGTTGAATTCAGGCTGTCATTTGGAGAGGATAACAGGCCGGTTAAGTTTCCCGGATGTCCGAACGTTGAGTTCCGTAATACTTCGAGGCTGTAGCGCTCGTGGGATATTCGGTTGCGAAAATTGGGAGGGGTTGATGTATCTGGGAAGAAGAAGATGATGAGGAGAATCAGTATTATGACAGCGCGGTTCTGTTCCATACCGGCAAGCTGTCCAAATGTGGCGACGCGGAGGTAGTTCGATGTCTGCTGTTAGGGATCCTTGTCAGATCGTGCTGTCATGTGATTGAGAGGTTAGGTTTGTTATAATGGATCAAGGAACTCTCCAGCGCCAAATGGAACTGGATTGACAGCTTTACCACAGGTATAGGTGAATGAAACTTTATTCGTTGCTAAGTGGTACATGCCAAATTGTGTAAAACCAATACTCCAAGAAAGTTGATCTCTACCTTATGTCCATTCTACTCTCTGTCGCCCCAAACATCTATCGACTGTATAGTATGAGCTCCAACATTGCACTTACTCCGCGCATCGCTAGGCTAGAGCATGTTCCCATTAACTGCTAACCCTTACCACGTAACATCCATGAAGTCTCCCCCGTCCACGTCATTCGCTCCTGCCTTAACCCCATCCATTCTACTTCACCCCACGGACCGCCTTCGATTCGGCCCTTAACCTTCACTCCACCCTTGCCCACCGAAAACTCCATCTCTCCCTTGTGGCCGCCTCCTGAAAACGGCACCCGACTCTGTTTTGCCATTGGAAGCCAGTCAAGAGTGCACAACGTGTGAATTGCTCCTTCTCCGAGATCGAGAGAGCCGGTAAGCTTTGGCTCAAGGGAGTGTCGGTACAAGTTAAGTGTGCAAGTGGACGAGGGGAAGGTAATGCAGGAGACTGTGTATGTGCCCAACAGGTTGTCCGCAAAGGCAGCGCGAGGCTTTGGCGAAGGCTGTGGTGTGAGGGGAGTTGGATGCGAGCGGCGAGTAGCTGCAGCAATGGCGGCGTGCAGAGCGGCGTCTTTCTTCTTTGCAGTTGTGGCCCTCTTTATTATTGCCGACGGCTCTGATTTTGTTATCGGTGCGCCCGCAGTCTTCGCCGGAGTCTCCTTTTTCGCCGTCGTGGTCTCCTTTCCCTTCCCAGCACCAGACGTCTTTTTCTTCTTCTCCACCTTCCCCTTATCCTTGCCCCCTCCTCGTGCTTCAAAAGCTGCCTTAAGACCTTTTTCCATCTCTTTCAGTTCTTTTGGCTGAGACTTGAGATTTCCGTCCGTAATCGCCTTCTTCAGTCTCGCTTCCAGCTCATCCTTATTCCCACTCAACTTCAGGGAATAATGGGCGAGCTGAGCCTTGAGGAATTTCAGGGAGACTTGATCAGGTGTGAGAAGTCGCTTGAGAATAGCCGACTGAGTGCACCGGGGTTCGAGGTCGTAAAGCAGCCCCAGCTCGGAGTAACTGAATTTACCAGCGGTGATGGTAGAGGACGACATGGTTCTGTGATTGTTCAATTGATCTGCTGGTAGTTGGGAAGACCCCTTGAGATCTTAGTGAGGTAGGAAGTGGAGGGTCGACGCGTCTGTGCAGACGGAAGCTTCGAGTTTAGGTTTGGTCCGGGGGGAAGCTTGACTGGGCAGGTTAATGTACGCCTGCTGCATCATGCACGTAACTCAAATGAAGTATCAAACAAATCAGATCCAACCGTTCAGTGAATCCAAAGTACATAAGCATGCAAGAGCTTCCCGCAGGCACATGTTTGCGTGCTGTATGTATATTTTGGGCGAGTAGCGTCCTTCACAGCCAGTCACTCAGAATTCTGAATATGGACGAGTGATATGGAAGCAATCGAGCCCCAATAAACAGCTCCCCACTTCATCCACACTTCATGACAACCTCGTTTTTCCACCTCTTTCCACACTCGATCTCCTGCCTTTAACTCTTCATTATTTTTTGGCATCGGGAAAAAGCAAGTAAGAAATGCCCAGAATTGCGGTTTAAGCTGTGGTTAGGGTCGCTACTTGAGCCAATAACGAACGCATCCTGCAGGGTGCCGAGCTCGCCAGTCGTCGACCATCTTCCGAGACTTCCTACGATCAATCGTAAGATGCTGTTGCTCTCTGTAATAACTCAGATCGTCCAGCTGATAACAATCATATAATATAGCTATTGAGGAGTAAACTTGGCTGTCCACAATGATGGTGTTCCCTACCATCCCTCATGAGCTCACCCTCCAAATTCTCGAATCCTTAGACAATCACAAAGACCTTATTTCACTAATCTCCGCCTCACACCTCTTCTATGACGTCTGGATAACTAGCCGCCGCTCGATCCTCCGTATAGTCATAGAGCGACAGATACCTGGCTTTGAGGAAGCTCTTGAGTTATTCCATGTGCAGAAAGCTGGTGCGCCCTCCCTCCAAGACAGTAGCATCGCTGACCATCCCCAGAGTCACAAGACATAAACGATCCCACCCTAGAAGCAAAGTACATTCTCGGTGTGGCGCGTGTGGTTTCCAAGGCTTGTGACGAATTCATTCGAGAAATTGGCACCAGATTCAGCCGTGAATGCATACCTATGTTGCCTGAGGAGCGTCTACGTTTCAGCCGTATTTTCTACCGCATCTGGGTCTGCGCCGAAACGCACCATGAGCAAGATACTACCAGCATGTCGTTGCAACAGCTTCTTCCCGTGAATGAAATCGATGACCGTGATCTGCAGTGCATATGCGAACTTTCCGCATGGATGCTGTTGGTTGCTTCTCCGCTGTTCAAGGCAACATTCCTCTGTAATTATTGCCACATCTGGGCCCCAGTCCTTGGGCAAATATGGAGACAGGGGTTTTCACAAGATGTTCCCGATGCTAGGGTAGGGGAGAACTACACTATACACCCAGTAGGGTTTGTCAAGACTGGAGAATCGTTGGGTGGTTTTTTCTCCGCAAAAAATGGGTTCGGTGAGAAGTGGGATTCTATGTACGCCATGGCTATTGCCGTTTTGGGAATGTATCCTCAAATTATGGCACCATGGAATATGTATATTCCTTATTGTGGTTGAATTGTTGTGGATTTCTTTCTGGGTGAAATGTGTGCAGTTACACTGCTGATTGTTCCAGCTCTACTCGCTATTCATTTGGCTTGTTCTTTGTAGCTTATGTTTTACTTTTCTCATCCCCAGGCATCCCGCTGCCTCGCCCACTGTGGATAAACGAAATACATGTGGAAAACCAACCAAAGTCTAGGTACGAGACAAATATTCTACAAGACAGGAGGTATAGCTTGACACAGCCAAACCGGCATATTTTGCCAACCATATGGTTGCTGCAGGGAGTCACTAGCCTTCGTTGACTACTTTGGAGGTAAACCAAACGTTTGGGAACCTTATGTACCCCATAAATTTCCGAAATAAGGCGCAAGACACAAACACGATCAAAATTGTCACAGGAGGATTTGGGAGGTAAATCTCAAACATCCCTCTGTCGCTGCCAAACGATACGCCGAGGACGAGAGCTTTCGACTGGGTAGGAAGGTAAATACCCGATATCACGCCGATTCCATTTTATTAGTCTGTAATAGCTGAAATAAACCATACTAACAATATGGCATTGTGTCCGAGTGGTTAAGGAGAGAGATTAGAAATCTCTTGGGTTCGCCCGCGCAGGTTCGAGTCCTGTCGATGTCGATATATCTTTTGCTTTTTCTCCCTCGCTCTTCGTTCATTGTAAACTGGGAAATTGGATTATGCACTTGTGGAGCTTTCTCGCCTTCTTCCCAGGCTTTATCGTTTTCTCTGCTGCGAGCAAGAGGGGATTTCTCGCCCGTCGTCCGGGCATCCTCCCTGACATGGATAACTGCGGTGTAGTTTTTATAAGGCTGTGTGTTCAGTCTAAGCCCTAACTAGTTCACGCGAGCCTTAGGGCTTGTTCCACCCCCACCTTAAAGCAAACGCTTCTCCCATCTCCCATCTCTCATCTCTCATCTTCGTTTCCAACACTTCTCTCAGGACAATTCCTTCAAGACCACGCTTAGGCATACCTTCTGTCGCAACGGCAACAAAAAATCTCGTTCGAACCATTGCACTTGGTACAATAACTATGTATCATCTCCAAAGTTCGACAAATTAACACCACGTTTCCATCTATCGTCGGCAATGGAGTCGACGTCCAGCGAAGAACAAATGCAATTCACACCATGCTGACAAGCTCAACGTCACTCTCGAGGTAACTAAAGTTCTTCTCGAGTAATGACGAAGTTCACCAAGATGTTGGCTGTCACCCCCCCCTTGCAATTTCACCGAACTGGAATGCTCTATTGGAGGTATTTGGATAAACCACGTTACCAGTAAGGATGCCGAAGATACACTTGTAATGCTAGTCTCTGACCTTTGCTAACTCATTCCGCACACAACAGATACGTAATACATTACAACAACTAGTTGGTACTGCATTAGTTCTCCCACGCACTCGCTATCGCTGACCCACATTGAAATAGAAAATGGAGGCCCAGTCGTCAATCCAACCCACTTAACGATGAAAGGTGGAGCAGGATTTGAATGGGTTGGAGCCAACGCTGAGATTTTTTTCAAGAAGGCATATTCTTAATGGGCCAAGGGAGCCCCCGATCTTGTGCTCGACGACTGGTGCAGTTGCTTGACCTTTCATAAAACGTCATGAGTCTTGACTGAAAGAAAACCGACGAGTCTGCCATTGAGAAGGGGAGAAGAAGGCGATTTCAGCTCTTCAGGCTTTGCAAGGTTCATGTGTTGTGGCTATTGTTTTTTATCTTGCTGTTCTCACAATATCTGTTTGTAGACAATCTATCCTATCGAGTGCTATTTTCCTCTCCTCTTCGACCTCGTATCGTGTCTTACCTCATTCGTGGTTCTCACATAACCGAAACTCAAAACACCAACCGTTCAAAGAACACCATTACCCCAGATCCGATTTCCCACCACCCGAAAAAACATGAGCAAACTCCATACAATACCTCACTTCCCAATACCCACAGAAATCTATCCGTCGTCGATATCAGCGACGGAACAACATTTGATAGTGCAGTGGTATTCATGCGGTTGAGCAGCACGTGCGAGCCGGACGCTATCGTCCACCTCTGCCCATACTTCCGTGGCAAAACTGTTCGGTATACTGAAATCCTTATATCCAGTAAGCTGGGTCTCTTCTGCCAGTCGAGCTGCAAGTAATGCCTTCTCCAGGGCGTTACGGGCAACCGTGCGACTGTTCGGCCACTGTGGAGTTGACGATCTCTGCGACTGCCGTCTTGTTGACTGATCGTAGAAGGCGCCAATAGAATTTACAAACCTAGTGAGAAGAATGAAATATATGTATTCGCAGACGGGTCGGAGACTCCGCACGTACTCAACCTTCTTAGTGGATTGAAACGGTGGGATGCTGTACTCCAAATATGGGCGGTCATCTTCGGTTGAAAATGCCCCTCGAGCAACCCGGAGCTTAACTTTTCCGTCTTCCACTGCACGGTTGAAACGAAAAAAAATCCACGACGAACCATCACTGAGAATACCGTACACAGGGAGGTTGAATCCTTGCTGAAAGTTATCATAATTGCAGGCGTCGCCTTCCGCAAGAACCTACCATGGTTAACTGTATCGACAACTCCAATATGGTACTCCAAGTCATATCTGTGCGATGGCGTTCATCTTCTCGTTTGAATCTCCCATGAACAATTTTAACTCTATGAATAAGATGGTAAGGCTACCAAACGACTGGAACTGATATTCAATCCCACCCTGAGTGGTTATGCGGCCATGGATCATGCTCTCGGGGATATTCCGAATCAGCATTCCAAATTTTGCAACAATACGGTGCCACAATGGAGCGAGAAACCGTGACCTAGCGTCCTTGGTTCCATGAAGCTCCGGGGATCCATAGGCTTGAAGCATCTGGTCGATATTGGAGATGATCTTTTGGAAGGTATCGGTAGGGATTCGGGATCTCTTCACTTGAAACTGGTCTGCATCCCACATATGGTATCGGGGATGAGATTGTAGAACATGGCGATTTCGCTGTACATGATTTTGGAGGAGTTGTTGGTACGTCAAGATCCATAGTTTTGGAAGATTTTTCGGCCGGGCGAACTTCTGATTTGACCACGATCTGACATAAATGACATTAAAGTGATAACACGCCAGCGCTCTTGCTATGAAGGCCTGACCAATCGACAACTCTGCCTCGAAACTTTGCTCTGACCAAAACTCATCTACCACTTCCACATTGACATGGATCTCGGGGCCTCAATGTGATTGAAATGCAGTTG
This sequence comes from Trichophaea hybrida, assembly GCA_015178995.1. NCBI lineage: Eukaryota > Fungi > Ascomycota > Pezizomycetes > Pezizales > Pyronemataceae > Trichophaea > Trichophaea hybrida. The sequence goes on from WHVE01000758.1 coordinate 44,904, forward strand.
ACAGTAAACTGAGGTTTGTAATTGTATGTACCTTTAAGTGCTGCGTGGTAAAGCACACTGAGATATTTTCGTGCATTTTTGTGCTCATAGTAGGGCATTAATATGTACCCTACATAAGCAGCTCTGAGTTGTGTCCAGCCGTACAAAAGACGAATAAATTTCACTCTTCTTGAGCAAATCTGATCAATTGTCATACAATATTCGAGGAGTTTTTTTCTTCGGGAAGCTGCATCGCTCATAGACGCGCACTCGCCAGTGATCGCCCGAGAGGCGAGATGTTTGTTTGTTTGTTTGTAATCATATTGCATTCGGCCGCTTGCGGCCATGGCATATAACCTAATCCTAAGCACTTCCACGACAACAGAGCCGCTTCCAAGTCGTACTTCCTAATCTCCTTCCTCCCAGTCCGCCTAAAGAGGCGAGATGTGCTAAGCCGCTTCCGGTGAACATCCATGCATGCCTGGAATATTTCTTATTCCACGAATTTTATGGCTTTGTATCTTCAGCTCACCTCCTGAGAAGAAAGGGGAGTGTCTCTATATATCCTCCGTCGACAACCCTACAGCTCTCCCTCAACCTTCGAACCTTTCCCCATTTCACGCTAAACTCAACTTCCTACCCCAACCCCGCAAAAGTATAGCTATGCTCTCCTACATCTTCGCCTACCTCTACCACCGCATCATGACGCACCTACAACAACAGCCATCTCCTCCCCGGCGCATCTGCATTGGCACCCGCGAGTCCGTCCTCGCCCTCGCCCAAACCGACATCGTCCACCGCTACCTCGCAACCAACTTCCCAGACATCGAAATCACCATCCATGCGCTCAAGACCTCGGGCGACAAGAATCTCACCCAACCGTTACACGAGATGGCACGGAAAGCCCTCTGGACCGAAGAACTCGAGGACCTCCTTCTCGAGCGCAGAGTCGACATTATCGTTCACTCCCTCAAAGGTTCCCCCTCCCTTCCCTCTCCCCCTCCTTCCCCGCGCTAACAGGGATTTCGTATGTTAGACATGCCGACGCAGCTTCCGACAACCTGCTGCATCGGCGCGATCCTGGAGCGTGAAGATCCTCGCGATGCACTAGTAGTCCGTGCGGACCTTCCGTACCCCTCTCTCTCCTCCCTCCCGCACGGTGCCGTGGTTGGAACCTCGTCCGTGCGAAGGATGGCACAGATCTCGCGGCTGTACCCACACTTGAAGCTGAAAGACATGCGGGGCAATGTCCCGCGTCGGATCGCAAAGCTTGATAACGCCACGCTTGGTTACGACGCGTTAATACTTGCTGCGGCGGGGCTACTGAGGTTAGGGTTGGGGGGGAGGATTACGGAGTATTTGGAGGCTCCGGAGGTTTTGCATGCGGTGGGACAGGGCGCGATTGCGGTGGAGGTGAGGGATGGTGATGAGGAGATGTTGAAGCTTGTGGAAGGGCTTGTGCATGCGCCCACTGAGAGGGCTTGTCTAGCGGAACGTGCGCTGTTAAGGACGTTGGAGGGTGGGTGCAGCGTGCCGATTGGTGTGCAGACGCATTGGGAGGGCGCGGTGTTGGTTATGAAGGCGGTTGTGGCTAGTGTTGATGGTACGCAGGTGGTCGAGACGGAGGAGCGGTCGGAGGTTGGGGATGCGGCACAGGCGGAGGTGTTTGGGAGGTTTGTGGCGGGGAAGTTGGTGGAATTGGGTGCGACGCCGATTCTGATTGAGATCGAGCGAAGGAAGGTTGAGAAGGCGGCTGAGGACGAAGAGAAAAGGCGAGCGGAGGTGGCGGCGGAAGAGGAAGAGGTTGAAGGTGTTGTTGTCGTATAAAGCGACGATCACGGTGACTTCTTTCGATTTATTAAGTGTGAATTATGATATGATACGGGATTCTTTTAATATGAGAATCGCAAAATCGGCACCTTGGGACGGATGATGTGTATTACTATTTTATATAATTTCAGCTCTCCCGCATCCTCCTCATTTTTTCTTAGAATTTCTTAGTCTTCTCATATGTTACCATATAGCACTTGGTATTAGATAGCATCACCGTAGAACGGTGTAGATTCGGCCTGGAATTAATCATTCATTCTTGAGGTATGATACATTGCACCCAGGGCTTTCTTGCCCCACCTGCCATCCCTTCCCGTCCATTGCTGATATAAAGATGTGAACCATCAATAAACCATTCCATCTCCTCATCTCTCCTACATCTTCGACTTATCCTGCGGTGCTCCCTGGCCCTTCGGCATCTTCTTATCGGTCCCTAGCGTCTCCAGCTGCTCCGGTCTATGATAATGTGGCGCCACCTCCACCAACCAACTCGGCTGAATCGGCATGACGTTTCTCATAAACTCCTTACCTATACACCCAAATATATTAGTATCACACTCTCTTATCACTCAGAACAGGAAAACGTACTCGTTAAAACCAGCTCATAATAAAGCACCCATTTGGGATTGGCATCGAAGATGCACGAGCTAGGATGAATATGCACTGTCTGTCCATTCTTAACCGTCCGGTATGAATCTCCACCTTTTTGTAGCCGTGCAGCATTAGGGAAGAATCCGGCAGTGATCGCTTTCTGGATCGGGGTGATGTTGTTTTCACCTGCCGAAGAGACTGTGACTTCAACGCGGTCACACAGACGGGATAATTGATCCCGGACATCGCGAGCTCGACCGAGTGACCGATGTTGGAGGAAGTTTTCCCTGGCCCAAACGTACGAGAAGTTGGTATCTACCCACTGGTTCCAGATGTTGAGGAGCGATAGATGGTCTCCACCGGCCTTGTTTGTGAAACGAGCCCGGGCTTGGTCGGCGTGGATTTTCTTGTCCTTAGGACGGTAAAAGAGGGATGAGGCTTCGCCAAGCATGGCAATGATGGAGAGAACTTCTTCCACACAACCATACTTATCTGCCGCAAGAATCGCTTTCCCAAGCATAGGATCCGTTGGAAACTCGGCCATCTGCCGACCGACTTTAGTGAGTTCGCCCTTATCATTAAGTCCCCCCAGGGCATAGAGGTTCTCTAATGCACGGATCAGAGTCTCTGCAGGGGGTGGGTCCATAAAGTCGAATTCAATAAGGTCGTTGATGCCGAGTGATTTTAGGAGGAGCACCACAGAGTTGAGGTTTGTTCGCTGGATTTCGGGAGTGGTATTCTCATCCAGCTCGTTTTGGTAAGCCCATTTGGTGTACAGGCGGAAGCATTTCCCGGGGCCAACACGGCCGGCACGTCCCATTCGCTGTTTTGCCGCTGCTCTGGAGCAAGGGGTCACCACTAAGGACTCCATTCCGGTTCGAGGGTTGTAGACATTTTCCTTGACGAAGCCTGGGTCAATGACATAAACGATTCCGTCGATAGTCAATGAGGTTTCTGCAATGTTGGTAGCCAGAACAACTTTGCGAGCGCCGGGGGGGGTGGGCTCGAAGATCTTGGTTTGTAGCTCTGATGGTAGATTGGCGTAGATGGGACATACTATTAATTCCCGAATTTTGTTTCCAAGTTTTCGACATGTTTCTTGAAGGTTTAATTCGGCTGCCTCGATCTCATCCTGACCTGTAAGGAAGACAAGGATATCGCCTTGGGGGGGGTGGTGGTGTGAATTTGGAAGATTGTCGTGATGGCGGCATTGAGGTAGTTGGCTTCTGGTTGCTGTGTGTAATGTACATCGACTGGATATCGCCGTCCAGGAATGTTGAAGATCGGACAGTTATCAAAGTACCTGGAAAACTTTTGGGCGTCCATTGTAGCGCTAGATATGAGCAATTTCAGGTCGCTCCGGAAACGCGCGAGATCTTTAACCAAGCCGAATAAAATATCCGTTGATAATGTCCTCTCGTGAGCTTCGTCAATCATCAATGCCGAGTAGGCACCAAGATCTGGTTCAGTCAAGAACTCTCGAAGTAACATTCCATCTGTCATATATTTGAGTACCGTTTTGTCACTCGTCTGATCTTCGAAACGGATCGAATATCCCACCTCATTGCCTAGCTTTACTCCCATTTCCTCAGCCACACGGGCTGCGACGGACATGGCAGCAACTCGACGGGGTTGTGTGCACCCCACTTTGAGACCATTTTTCGTATATCCCGCCTCATGTAGGTACTGAGGTAACTGCGTGGTTTTTCCGGAACCAGTCTCTCCGACAATGATAAGAACTTGATGATCCTCCAAAGCATCCAGAAATTGCTGCCGCCATTGATATATTGGCAACATCTTCCGTGATTCTTCGATGGTCTTCTGCTTTGCGTCGGCCGCCTTCAGCTGCTGATCCAAAAAATTCCTCTCCTTGTCGGAAAAGATTGAGTTCTTGTCGAAATCAGTGCTTTCGAGGACAAATTTAAGCTGCTGGGAGTCGTCAAAAACGTACTCATAGTCTCCCTCGTACTCCAGTTCCACATGGCGGGCCTGAGCTCTCGCTTTCTCCGCTTGATGTTGCTCCCATTCCTCTTGTTCGGTGACGAACTTCTCCTGGCCATCATCACCTCGCTCAACATAACGTTTGTATAACACCTCCTTCTTCTTTTTGACATCGATCTTGCCCTTCTCCGTGATGTAGTCTTCCGGGAGTTGGTAACCGTCGAGATGGTCATCAACCTTCAACCGCTCTTCGGCCAGACGTAAAATCTCCTTATTCTTGGCAAACTCATCCCTCTCCCGTCTCGTCAAGTCCGGGTTGGTCCGAAGTTCACGCTCCTCCTCCGCAACTTGTTTTCGAAGCAATGCGAGTTGCTCCATTTCTCGTTTCTTCAAGTACTCCTGCCTGGAACGTTCTCGAAGCCCGGAAAGTGCTGCCTCACGTGCTGCTGCATCGTCTGCCAGCGCGCGACGTTGCGCAAGAAGCTTTCCTTCCTTGGTCGACGACCGATCCTCCACCAATTTCTTAGTCTTCTCCTCGTCTCTCTTCTTTAGCCGCTTGGAAAAGGCGTCTCGTTCTTCCAAGTCCCGTATTCGTTCCAACTCTGCTCTTGTTTCCTCATCCATCTCTTCCTCAGGCTCATCCTGCGCATCGCCACCGTCGTCATCAACTCGAACTCGTTTCAGAGGTGGTTCCTCTTCCGCGTGATCCTCCGACCCAAACTCTTCATCGCCCCAGCGGTCATCAAAATCGTCATCTCTCCGGCGGAGTTTCTTCGACCGTTGACTATCCCTCTCTCTCCCACTATCCCTCTCTGTATCCCGGTCGTCGTCTCGTCTATCGCGGTCACGGTCTCGTCGATCTTCTTTGTGGGATTCGCGACGTTTCTCCTTCGAGCTCTTCTTCTCTTTCGCAGCTGCAGCCGGCGGAGGCATAAGGTCGATATCTTCATCCATGGTAAGGAGTGAGTATTTCTTGGGTCGTTCGACTGGCTTGTCCTTCTTCACCGTCGGCACGACACCTCCGGACTTCCTTCCACCTCCTACTCTGTGATGCAGCTCTGAGGCAAAGTTGCGCGTCTCATTAGGCGGACCATCGAGGAATGTGGAGAGCTTGTCATGGAGAGCGGAGGAGGTTTTGGCCGAGTTGGCTGATGCTATTACGAAGTCGATTATAGTAGGATCTGCAGCACCAGAGAACTGGGGTTTGTCAGAGGCTATCACAGAGGAGAGGCTGCCAGTACATACCTTGAGGACATTATCGGAGACCCAGTTCCTAATGCTGTCAGTCATGATGGGCGCAAGTTGTGTAGTTCTCGTGGAGGAAATGAGATCTACCAAGCGTAGAGTTGTGGTTGAGTCAAGCAGTCGCGGTGAACACTAACCGCTACCGTTGGCGCGTGAGCAGGGGTTAGCAGAGCTCTCCGATAGCCGAACCTCTCACAGTGAATGATGATGATGCACACCCACCACCGCCCTCCAAAGTCCACAGCTCCCACCGCTCCCCGACAACTGCTCTCCACCGCTGCCAAAACACCATTGCTGGGCTGACTATAACCTCTCACCTCCTTTGCTGAACCACCGCTCAACCTTGTGCCTTCTCGATACTCCCAGCATCAGAGTCCCACACGAGGAGAGGGTTCGAGCAGGGACACAGCGTCGTAGATGCCGGAGAAGCTGGCGGACGTTCCAGGTAGAAAGAGGAAGCAATCTCCCTCGTCGATGCAAGAGCCTTCTTCGTCTTCTACTTCAGCATACCAACAAAGCACTATTACAGATCACTTTACTTCCAGAAGTCAATCTCCCGCTGTTCTCCCATCACAGCCGTCGCAGCCTAAGCGGTCGAAGGCAAATTCTGCGGACTCATCATTCAAGGAGAATATGACTCCAGTTACTGAAGCTACCATGTTTAATTTTGGGACGCAGCAGGTGCCGGTTGACCTCACAAGCTCACCGGCTAGCTCTTCTAAATCGCATCCTTCATCACCCATTCCATCGAACAACGCTAAGCCGTCAACGCCCAGCAAAACTCTTCCACTTCAACGTAACTCCGGAGCTAGAAGACTTCAGGTTCGGAATTTTCGCAAGTCCACCAAGAATAATGCGGATGGATATTTCAACACAATGCGGGAGTCTCTTAGCACAGCCCTGACGGCTATTTTCGATCGGAAGAATATACCTATGAGCTTGGAGGAGCTATATAGGGGTGTGGAGAACATCTGCAAGGCGGGCAAGGCTCCGGAATTGTTTGAGCTGCTGAAAACTCACTGCAGCGATTATGTCTTGGATCAGCTGAAGCCTAATATTATGCAAGATATTGGGGAGGATGTCATTCATGTTGCGAGGGTGGTTGATATGGCATGGACTCAATGGGAAAAACAGTTGGTAGATATGTCATTGATCTTACAATGCAATTGCTAATGCTACACAGAGCACAATCCGCTCGATTTTTCTGTACCTTGACCGCTCATACCTGTTCTCGTCGCCAACCCGAAAATCCATCGAAGCTACCAGCGTATCGCTATTTCGAATATATATTGTGGAGAGCCCAGAATTGGAGTCAAAATTACTGAAGGGAGTATTTGCATTGTTCGAACAGGACCGCCAGAGTGGAGGTGAAGAGTCCATCAACTCAGCTTTGTTAATGTCATTCATCCGGATGATTTCGAATCTTGGGCTATATTCTTCTCGGTTTGAGCCTCGGTTCATTGAAGCCTCACGAGAGTACTACACGCTACTTGCTAAGCGAGAATCGCAAGCACATGGCCTCACAACTTACATTAAAGAATGTGCGGACCAGATCGAGAAGGAGGCCGTCAGATGTGACAAGTTCCATCTTGAGATGTCAACTAAGCGGGAACTACTAGCAGTGTTAGAAGAGGAGATGGTTCGGAGGAAGGTTCCACTCTTGACGGACAAAAAGCGGGTACGAGGTCTGTTGGAACGCGGTGATTCCGATTCACTCCAGATATTGTATGAACTACTCGAGCGAGTTACCGACGCTGGGGAATCGCTGAAGCCAGCCTGGGAAGCCTACATCATTGAAGAAGGTTCGAAGATCGCCACCGATAAAGAAAAGGAGGTAGACATGGTTCAGCGACTACTCGACTTTAAGGGTACGCTCAACTATATCTGGACGGGTCCTTTGAAGAAGAACGCTACTATAGGGTTCTCTCTCAGGGAGTCATTCTCATCGTTTATCAATGAACGCCGAGAAGGAGCTTCAATGAAAGATAATTCCAAACCAGCTGAAATGATTGCAAAATATGTGGATTTGCTCCTCCGCTTTGGTGCAAAAGGGTTACCTCCCGTTGCTGGAGCTGAGGCCAACTTTGAGAGTACCAACGATGACGATGCAGTTCTGGCATATCGCCTGGAGCTGGTGATTGATCTGTTCCGATTTATCCAAGGAAAAGACGTTTTTGAAGCTTTCTACAAGAAGGATCTTGCGAGACGATTGCTCCTAGGCCGGAGTGCTAGTGTTGACGCTGAAAGGTTGATGTTGACGAAACTAAAGACCGGTATTCTTCTAACGCCGCCCTAGATGGATATATACTAAGTGGTTACAGAATGCGGCGCCGGGTTTACAAACAACCTGGAAGCAATGTTCAAAGACATGGACCTATCGAAAGAGTCTGTAATCTCGTTCAACACCTCAAAGAGGGGGATGGAGAAAGCCCAAAATGTCGATCTGCACGTCAATATCCTCTCTCAAGCAGCATGGCCGTCATACCCAGATGTTCAAGTCACCCTCCCACCACGCCTTGCCGAACATTTAGAGGCTTTTGCAGAGTTTTATGTCGCCAAGCATCAGGGCAGGAAACTTACTTGGAGACATGCGTTGTCTCATTGCGTGCTGAAAGCTTCATTTCCAAAGGTATCAGCGAAAATCGTCAGCCAACCGAACTAGCTGACGCAGCCAAACAATCAGGGCAACAAAGATCTTCTTCTCAGCGCCTTCCAAGCCGTCGTCCTCCTCGCCTTCAACGATGTCGGCTCTACCGGCATCCTAACCTACAGCCATTTGAAAGCTGCCTCTGGCCTTACTGACGTTGAGCTCAAACGCACGCTGCAATCTCTAGCCTGTGGTAAAATACGTGTCCTCGTGAAATCACCCAAGGGCCGCGATATCAACGAAACGGATAAATTTCAAGTCAACTATGTATTCACCTCACCGCATATCCGCGTCAAGATAAACCAAATCCAGCTTAAGGAGACGAAAGAGGAGAACAAGGAAACTCACGAACGCGTAGAGAAGGATCGACAATATGAAACACAAGCGGCTATCATTCGGATTATGAAGAGTAGGCAGACCATTAGGCACGTCGAACTCGTGCAGCAAACTATTGAGCAGACCAAGAACCGGGGAACTTTGGATGTAGGCCTTATTAAACAAAATATTGAGAAGTAAGTCGAGTGATATGACATATTTGCGGGATGCTAATAGTGGGTGTGTGACAGGTTGATTGAGAAAGATTATATGGAGCGAGGTGTGGGTGATACGTATGTTTATGTTGCCTAAGCAAGAATGGGATGTTAGCAGATATGCTGATGTTTGGTGTGCCTCTATATGATCCCTGTTTTTCACGACTTTTTTTCCTTTTCCTACAGTTGTACTTAGATGTACCTACTGTCTGCAATGGGCTATGCAACCTCTGATACTGCCGTTGACAAGCTATGACCGATGGGATTGGAATGAAGTTATGGTGCAAGACAAAAGAATCGATTCTCTCTTTGCGAGAGTGCTCAGCGGTGCAATGAATCATATTGAAGATGAAAAATTCATACTGGCTACAGCCCAAACATAATGGATCCCTAATCTTGCACCCAGCCTTTAACCTAACCTCAAACTCGGAACCCTGTAGAGATTTTTATGACGGTGTGACTCCACCCCCCCCCCCCCCCCCCCCTTCCTCCTCCTCCTCCTCCTCCTCTTTGTGATCTACATCGCGTTTCCATCCCTCAAAGTTTGTACATTTCCAGCATATATATCTCCAAACCATCCGACCATGCTTGAGGTAATTAATACTTGCCGCTACAATCCTACAAAGACCCAAAGCTGTTGCAATGTATAGCTCCATTTCAGGACACCCAGAATGCTTCATTTTAGGGCTCATTTGGACACTATTGTGTTTCGAAGACTAGCAATAGTACCTTGTTGGTAACCCCACGTACCTGTGCTGGCCAATCTTAGGCAGCTCGATCTAGAGGCGCCAGCACCAGCCTCGCCAGCCGAATAAAGTCCATCCTTTCGGTCTAGACCCGGTTGGTGGCATGTTTCCACCAATATTTTGCACAATAGTCCCATATCCCTCTCAGGGCTTTGGAATGCTTACAAATTTAGAGTCCCTGGACCTCAAATCATTGAAAGAGTACAATTGACACCGCATAGATAGTGAATCGGCATCGTGTATGCTTATTGCAAAACTTGAAAGACTAGCTTCACTTTCGGAATGGAATCGAAGGAGGTATTCCGCGACCGAATAAGGGTAAAGATAACTATTTGGCCTTGTCCAAAGTCCCCACTAATAGTCCTAACAAGGCTTCCGCATAACTCAAGTATATCAAGTTGTGAACGTAGTAATCTCCGGTTCAAATCAATGGATTGTTCGTCGGGATCAATTGTTGGGAATAAGGAAAGTGCGACTAAATTGAGCGGCATCCAACCAACCAGATAAGAATCCGGTGCACGTGAACATCTTGCCAGTCACTTCTATCGATTTGCTGCAAGATACGTGAATACACCTAAGTTAAAACCTGGTTAAAATCAACAATCCGTCAATGTACTCCCTATCAGCGGTTTTTTGTATTTTAAACCTACATTCCCTTCGACCCTGTTACCAGCTTGTTGCGAATTGAATATTTCAATCCCTGGTCCAAGAATTCCCACCTGAGATTCTCAGACAGACATATCATTCTATATATGCGTCGACAATGCCTATTTTCAAGGGAACACTAGTGAACTTCAAATCATTCAACGTTTCCAGTATCCCCGCTTCTGGGTGGGTACTGACTGGAACGCGAAGGGTGGTTTCTATTGTGCATGAATTTTCCACAACACATTTAGCAGGATGATGTTATCCGAGCACTCATTCAGGGCATCGTCCATAATGAAAACATTCTAAAGCGCCAGCCATCTCCACAAGGGTATTACAGAGCTCGGAATTGTTTGGTCGTTGTGGAGAGTTGCTATATCTGAACCAGAACATCGGTGATCGACAGGTCTATAGCGTGTTTCCTTTCTGCTGTAACATTTCTCGTTCTCGTAACCTCTCAATAAACGACAAATTAAATTTTCCTGTTAGAACAGTCTTGCAGAGTTTGTCTCGTACCCATCCGATGGCGGTTAGGGTTAGTCACCTAATCAAATTTGACGGCTGGGTTCGAGACAATTGCAGAGTCTTTGTTGAGCATGTATACCCATACAAGAACACTCTTCCCCGCGCCAGCTGTGAATCAAGTCAGCGCCTGATACTGATAATACTGTACCGTAAGCTTTGCTTCCGCCGAGGAAACTTACGAATGCCATTCAACCACAAATAAGGCTTCTGTCTTCGTACCCATGCATCGAATGCAGTTCCCTTGCTAAACCACTCCGGATCCAACCATGCAACACTCTCATGCAACTCGTAGTTACTCTTTGTCTCTACTTTACAGAGCCGCTCGAGTGATTTCCCGATCAACTTCTCTAAACCAAGATGTCAGCTCATATGTTACGAAACCCACGATATCAACATGCCCTGTTCCGTCAGTTTTGCCAATCCTTTTCAACATCTACATCTCGGAATTGTTCTTTCACTTGGAACCACCACCACCTAGGTGGTTCTTCCAGAGGGCAGATAAATCGGTAATGGCATTGTCTTTTGTTGACGACGTGGCTTGGGTGGTCAAAGGAGAGGAAGTCAGCCAGTGCATACAACAAATGGAACAATACGCAAAAAGAGCAACAGAGTGGGCAGCAGCAAACGCCATCAAATTCGATATAGCCACAACTGAAGCAGTACTGTTCTCTCGAAATCGGAACCACCAGGGAGGGAATGTAACACCGGGAGCTTCGCTCCAGGTTTACCCGGTCAAAGTAGTATCCGTACTTAATTCGGGACTGCTTCGAAGGTAGGTTAGGAGGTTCGCTTGGGATGTGAAATCACTAAAAGATTCTGAACGAAAAGAAGTAGCTTTTCAATGTGTATATTGTTAAGGCTTGTTCTCCTCGCTGAGAAGGTTGATGCCTTTCTACCCTCGAAGAACCCAAGGTCTTTATACCTTCGTCTTCACTTTCTAACAAATACTTCTATCTACGCTTTTTCTCTAGAGCTCCAGCACCATAACCACCTTCGAACCTCCTTCGAACCAATGCCTGTTCCTTCGCAACTACCATGGCCTCCATCTCTCGATCCTCTATCGTGTTTATCGTCATTAGATTATAATCAGACCATCGGTATCCTTTATAACATCAAGCTCGCGGGCTTGTGCCTCTGGACCAGTGGTATCCTTTCTATCTGATGACCTCCAGACGAATAGGCCTCTTTCGATAGAGAGCAGCTTCACTGTTCAGAGTCGGCACGTATTCTTAGGCCTCGGGCAGTCGTCGGCTTTTGGCTGGCTCCATACAGTTGATTGCCGGCTGTCCGTTTGTCATTGGCGAGCGTCAGCTTCTTGGCCGATGCCATTCAGCTGTTTGTTGGCTGTCCGTTTGTTATCGGCGTTTCGGAGCAGAAGCGACCGTGGCCATTAACTAGCCGTCGATGCTTATCGATGGTGTGGGTGTTCATTTGCTAGCCATCCGAAAAGATTGGCTCTGGCATCTGAGACAAGTGATAGCCGATGACATCTAATCAGGGAAATCGCGAGTGATCGTACGTGACCCCACTGCGAACTTGCTAGGTGTAACAGGGAAAGTGAAACTGAAGGTTCAAGTCAATGAGAACGTTCAGGTCAGCTTTAAACCGAAGGCCGCACGGTGGCTGGGAGTCTTCCTGGACAGGAAACTCAACTTCCAGAACCATCACAACGTCATCATGGCAACAGCAAGGAAGGCACAGGGCAAAGTTCACTTGATTACGGTGAAGTTAGGCTCCAAACCTGAAAATGTACGCAAAGTCCAAATCGCAGCAGTCCAGTCTGTGGCCCTGTATGGAACTGAGCTGTGGTGGGATGCACAGGCAGGACAACAGTACAAAATCCAGAAGCTGGTTAATGTAGCAGCAAGAAGAACTACGGAGATGTTCAAGTCATCACCTACAGTACCACTTGTCAAGGAGGTGGGTCTCAGGCTGGCAATATTGCTTCTCAACAACAGAGTTAGACGGTTTGCAAAAAGATTAGCAGAAATGCCACAGGGAAAAGGAGGAGGTGAATGTATGGTGGGAGGAAGCAAGCTGGCAACAAGACTACGAAAATTGATTGGGATAGAAGGACAAGGGGAACAGAATACCTTACCATAATTTGATCTCAAGGCGGATGCAAAAGTTTTTATACTGGACAACAAACAGGCCCTCAAGTACGTGCATACTAGGGCGGAAGGGCTTGTTCTATGGACAGATGGATCAAGATTGGAGACCGGACAGGTAGGTAGCACGGTGGTATGGAAGGAGAATGAAAAGTGGAAGGAGGAAGAAAGCTACCTAGGAAAGAAAAAAGAAGTGTTCGATGCTGAAGTTTATGCCATTCTGAGGGCCTTACGCAAAGCAGTCGATATCAGCAAAAACAACGAAATAGAAAGGATCACCATCTTCTTCGATTCAACAATGGCTATCCAAAGAGTCCAATATGTGCAGTTGGGACCAGGATAAGCAATGGCAATTGACAGTATTAACCTCAACAACAAGCTAGTGGAACAGAGTATTCAGGTGGAGTATAAGTGGATCCCGTCACATCAAGGTGTTGAAGGCAACAAAAAGGCAAATGAAGCAGCAAAGGCAGCAGCAGAGAACAAGGACGGGGCAGTACTGGAGCTGAAAGAAAAATTCAAAGGATGGTCAATGGCCAGAGTGCAGAGAAAGGTCACTGAGGCTGAATGGCAAGACACAGAAGAATGGTAGAAGACCAAGTTCAACAGCAAGAAGTTGGTGTATAGAATGAGTAAAAAAAGGAGGATGCATGTGCTGTTGGGTGAGGCCAAAAAGTGTTAGGGGGATAATGCAGCTAGATGTAACTTATCGATATTGTTGTACCGACTTATGGTAAAGGCGTATCTTAATCTTAATAATCCAACTAAAGATATGGAGTTCGTTCGTGACGCGTTTTCGTCGTTGTACCGTATGTATGAACACGGGCATCTATTGCAGTATGGCCCTGTTTAAAAGTCGTAACTGTCTTGGAGGTAATCTTCCGAAGATTCGTCAAAGGCGACTTGGGAAGGAAGTTCACCGGTATGGAAATAGTGGTAGTATTCTACCCAAAGGTTATTGCGAAGAAGGTACCTTGCCAGGTGTTCGTATTTGGCTCGAGTGTTTGCTTGGGCGTGCAAGAGGCGAGCGTAGAGAATCTTCTGGTCGTCTGTAATAGACATAAAAAGTTTATTGGTGAATATTCTTAAGGTAATTAACTTAATAATATTTCAGGTGGTTTTTCCGCTGTTGTGTTCTGACTGTGGTTTGTTCAACTGTTGCTTGAATCGTTGTGTTTAAACTTGTGGGTTTAAGGTGGTCTTTTATAGGTGAGTATTTCCGCGTCAAACCATCCTGCTAAGGGGTGACGGTACTTCTCTGTAATCTATGATGTGTGTGTATAGTACTATCTCATAAACACTCAGTCCACCGTAGTGGGTGTTCACATAACATCCGATCGTTGCTTCAGAGCCAATCTCGGTAGTTAGCTGTGGAGAGTTCCGTTTGACAACGTGTGGTTGCGCAAACCCCCACCAGGAGTTCCCAAAGGTTATTCTGCATGTTATGACGTTGCTGACATACATATCGGACCATTACTTCGTATTAGTTATCTTTCTTCGTATTGAGTGGAATAGTGATCAATGATTTAATGAGCTGCCAACCCATACATTGCCACGTACCTGTCACGGTTGTGTTGAGTGAGGATCGAAGAAGGATTAAGGATCGATGAAGGGAAAAGGAATACGAAGGGAATCAGGTTTTGTTGGAAAGAATCAGGTTTTGTTGGTTGGAATCAGGTTTTGTTGGAAGGAATCAGGTTTCGTTGGTTGCGTTGTAAATATGGCGTGATGGTTATGGCGTAGGCCGCGGACTGAAAGGGTTGCGTACATAGTTGGGTGGAGTTAGGATGTATTTTGGAACGAGTGAGCAAAGGTGACAACGGTCGCGTTAACTGTATATAAGGATGCTGGATTCGCGGAGGATAGGTTTGTTCTTCACTCGTTCTCTAGTCTACAAAACAATCAATAAGCTTCGGCACCAACCTTTGTTCACTTCGGTGATTCCGGATTTCGAGTCTCTTGCTTGTTACGCAGTACCCGCGATCACTGCACCACCGCACAATACCTCTGCCTTAGTTTGGTTTTTATAACCCCTAGAACTCCGAACCTTGAACCCGTGACAGTACCTAGTGTCATCGGGTTTTATCCGTGTTCCCCGAAGGGGGTGCCCTCTATCAGTTATCGTGTTGCAAACATGGCAGAGCTGGGGTTCGACAGTCTAGATCCAAGCACTTATCTTTTAGGTAGAGTTAACTACCGGGGCGCAGTTAGCTTATCTCCTTTGCTTCTTCTAGCTCTAGAGATAGCAAAGTCCCGCATACTAAGATAATATCGCTTGTCCAACCAAATCCATGAAGCTAAGCACGGGTATGGTTTGTCCCAGTATTAGCATGATAACGAAGATAACACTGGTCTGATCCGTAGCGCACAGCTGATCCGAAGACCCCTGCTTGGCAGTTACGTTGCTTCGGCAGTATGGTTGGTGTGTCCCATGCCTTGGCCAGTACTATGGGTTTTTACCCCCAAGATTACTGTCTGATCGAGTGTGCGTACTGTCTCCACACTGGGTAGCTATTCCCTATGCTGAGACGTAGTATTGTAGCATAGACTATTATGGGGATTTCACCCGGCTATGTTGAGCTGTCTGCTAACTCATCGGTAGACATCCTCAGGGGTGTGACCTTAACCGCTGATTCATCTTTGAATAACGGCAAGCCTGGGAGACTAAGCCTGATGTACTTCATACGCATGCTAAGGGGAAACCCCTAACATTACCTCCCTCTCTAGCTCTGGTGACCTCAACAGAGTACTCCAACATAAGAAGTGATTCTTTTTGCAATAGTCACCACTCAGACAGCGTATACTATAGGTATAGCTTATCTTTGGATAAAACATAAAATAAAAATAAAAAAATAAAGGTGACCTCCGCTTACATAAAAATCAAATGCGGTGTGAGTTTAACAAAAGAAATTTATTTATTCCTTCTCTTTTTCTTTTGTGTTTTCTTGTTTTGTTTCCATCTTTTATCTTTTTCCATCTCTGGTTTTTGTTCGTGGAACTTATCAATTAGTTCAGGTGCTATTTCTGCTAGATGTTCGTATGATTCCCAAGTATTTTCTTCGTGCGTAAATCCTTCCCACTTGACCAAATATACATGCTTCCGATGATCCTCGTCTGTCGGTCCACTGGCTATAATAGCTTCGGGTATCCATCCTTCATTGTCTGCTTCTATTGGTGGGATATCTTTTTCTTTGACTTCTCCCCAGTACTGTTCTAGCAGAGCAACATTGAATGTAGGATGTATTTTCCACGACACTGGTAGCTCTAACCGACACCATCGTTTGTTGCTTCCGACTTACTGATTTTAAAAGGTCTGTATAGTTTGTCGTCGAGTTTTCTGCATTGCCTCTTGGTTCGAATATTTCTTCCATCTAGCATTACCCAATCATTGACTTTGAACTCTGGTGCTGGCTTTCTTTTTCGATCGTAGTACGTTGCCATTTTTTCGCGACTGCTTCCAGTTGCGTTTCGAGCTTGCGATAGACGTCTACCATATAGTGAGCGTATATTTCCGAGCTTGGGTTTTTGAATTCCACTTCGGTGGGCCAATTGGAGCGTGGTTCATATCCGTAGTTCGCATAGAAAGGTGTTATTTTGGTTGCCGCATGTTTGGAGTTGTTATATGCGTATTCGGCCATTGGTAACATTTCTTTCCAATTGTCTTGTTCGTAGTTGCAGTATGTTCGTAGGTAATGTTCAATCGTCTGTTCATCCGTTCTGTTTGTCCATCCGTTTGAGGGTGGAACGCTGTTGACATTGAACGTTTGATTCCTAAAAATTGGTATAAGTCTGCAATGAAATGTCCGGTAAACACCCCGTCTCTGTCTGATACTATATCTGTTGGTAGTCCGTAATATTTCCACACATTGTCTAGGAATAGTTTGGCTACCACTGACGATTCCCGTTTGGCTGTTGGTATAAAGTGAGCCATTTTCGTGAAGCGATCGATTACTACCATGATATTTTTGCATCCATCTGACTCTGGTAGGTCTGTGATAAAGTCGACTGATATGAACGACCATGGTGACGATGGTAATTCCAATGGATGTAGTAATCCATGTTTCGCATGTCGGGGGCTTTTCGTTCTTTGACACGAGTCGCATTTGTTGCAATAGTCTCGAACTTCTTCTTCTAACTTGGGCCAGTAGAAGTTTCTGGTGATAAGTTCCATGGTACGTTCTCTTCCGAAATGTCCTGCCACCTTGGAGTCGTGTTCTCGTTTGAGTACTTCTTGTCTAAAACCCGTTGGTGCGTATAGCCTTCCTTTGCATACTAACATCCCTTCTGTATCTACTCCAAATCTTTCGTCAACGTTTTTTTCCTTGTTGCTAACTTTTCTTAATATCTCCTTATATTCTTCATCTTTTTCTACTTCATTAATCCATCGTTCTTTCATTCCAGGTGTTAATTTTTTAACTGAGAATCCGGCGAATGAGATTTCTCCTATTTCCTCATCGTCAATATCCATTGTTCCGATGTTCATCCAAAGTTCTGGTCCTAATGAAGCTTTCTTTTCTGTACTTTGTGTACCTCCCTCTCTAGAGATGAACTCCGGGCATCTTGATAAGGCATCTGCTTTTCCATTTGCTGAACCTTTTCTGTATACAATTTTGAAATTATATTCTTGTAGTACTTCTGCCCATCTGGCTTGCCTTCGATTGAGTTGATTGGTTTCTTTAAAGTACTGTAGATTCATATGGTCAGAGAAGACGATAGTCGTATGTGTAGCTCCTTGGAGGTAGCATCGCCATGTTTTGAAAGCGTATACTATGGCAAGCATTTCCTTGTCGTATATTTGATAGTTGATTTCGGCGGGTGAGAATTTCTTGGAGATAAAGGCGACAGGGTGCATTTTAGCGTCTTCAAACTTTTGCGATAGAATTGCTCCCATGGCGAAGTCTGAGGCGTCAGTCTCGACTATTGCTGGTCGATTTTCTTCATAA
>WHVE01000759.1:0-62341 GCA_015178995.1 Trichophaea hybrida
AGTGCATCATATATGAAGGTTATGAAAATGATTCGGGCTATGATTGAATGTTCATCACTAGCCATCCAGCGAATGCAGTGGGATATCTCGTTGAAAAACCTCGACAAAGCTCTCGAAAGCTTTTACAAGTGCAAACAAATCTTCACTCCTCATCATGTTACTGAGGCTCGGACAAGGTGTTTTGAACGCGACTTCCAAGTGCAAACAACAAAACTTTAAGAGGTGGCAATGGAGAAGATAGAGACAACGCTTCAAATGGATATTTATGGTATCACAACTGGACAGTGGAGAACTTTTGAGGTGCACCTGAAAGAAGAGCAGCTGCGTGCCACTACCTGGAATGCAGAGGAGCAGGTGACAACAATGGTACAACTCGAAGCAGAGCTCTACAGAGCATCCACAGTCCAGCTTGCCTGGTTTGGCCAGTTGTTTAAAGAAGCTCAGAACTGCCTGGAACTCAAGCTGCATCCCCAAGCAAGCCGTAGACTGACAAGCAAGTTTGCTCCAGAACTTGAACGAGAACGTCACACCATCATGACTGTCATGTTTGGTGCATCGAAGGTCACTGTCACTGTAAAGTGGGAGTTTGAGCGGCGCCTGTTGGACGCTGAGACAGCAGCAACACATTGGTCAGAGGAGCACCAACAAGAGATTGCCTGGTGTCTGAAGATGGAGGTGTACGGGGCAAGCCAGGCAGCTGAAGCTGCTTTTCATCACGCCATGATGGAGAAGTGCGTGAAGTATGATCTGGAATGGGACTCAAGGAAAGATCCGAATTTATGGAAGAAGCTAACGCTGCAATTCTATCAATTCAGAAAACCAAAAATGCACTTCCTCTGTCATTACCACAAGTTCATCACCAGGATGGGTGCTTCTGATGATTTTTCAACCGAGATCTCAGGGCTCTTGCACATTTCAAACGTCAAAGAAGCGTACCGTATCAGCAACGAGGTCAACTGCATGCTACAGCTTCTTCAGTACAATGATCGCTACACTGCGATGGACTATATGGATCAGACTTTTTGGTGGCTTGCATTGTACGGATGGCATGTCGAGGAGAGTGCAGTAGTCTTCAACATGATCCTGGGTCGAGCAAAACAGCAAATGACCAGGTGCGCCCAGCAGAAATGGATCCTTGCCGGTGAATTTGAATGTTTGATTCGACCCAGTACACAACCTCGGTGGCAGTTGAAACTTTCAATGATTTGTGCACGTTCATGGTCTTTCAAGCAGATATCACCAGCTGAAGCAACTGCATCCTTCAACATTCCGACATTGCCATCACATGTTAGGCAACATCTGCATGTGATCTGGGGCCCTGATACGGTCAGTGTGATCTGGGGCTACGGAAATCAGTTCAAGAAAGACGTAACCTTACAATCTCACAATAAGATTGCTTTCTACACACTGGAGTTTCATAACCCTCAGCGGATGAACTGGAACCAGCTTGACGGCAGCTTTGAGGGTTCACCAGATGGTGAGATGCGCAGGCAGCCACAGCAGGTGCTATGGGTGCATGTAGGCGAAAATACGGATGGTGGACTCCGCGGGTGCCGCCCCACATTTTCCATTCTATATCTCACCTCTTGACCACCGACCAGGACCTTGCTGGTAGGTGGGATAATTGCGAGGACTGGCAGCCGGCTGTTGCAGCAGCACCCTCATTTCCTTTCATCGCTTGAAGCCTGGGTTGATAGACCTTCCCCGCTGGAGTTGGCCGTTGTTGTCGGTACTGTCACGGTTGTGCCAAGTGAGGATGGGAGGAGGAGTATGAATCGATGAAGGAGATATGGGAATATGAGGGAAAACAGGTTTCAATAGAAAGAATCAGGTTTCAATGGAAGGAATCAGGTTTCGAAGGAAGGGAAACAGATTTCCATAGAAGGAATCAGGATTCAGTGGTTGCGTTGTAAACATGGCGTGATGGCTATGGTGTAAGCTATAGTTTGAAAGGGTTGCGTACAGAGTTGGGTGGAGTTGGGATGTATTTTGGAACAAGTGAGTAATGGTGACGACCATCGCGTTAGCTGTATATAAGGATGACGAATTCGCGGAGGATAGATATGTTCTTCACTCGTTCTCTAGTCTACAAAACAATCAATAGCTTTGGCATCCACCTTTGTTCACTTCTGTGATTCCGGATTTGGAGTCTCTAGTTCGTTACGGAGTACCCGCGATCACTGCCCCCTCAGTTTGGTTTTTATAACCCCTAGAACTCCGAGCCTTGAAACTTTGACAGAAGAACAAGTCTACAAATCGATTCTACCGGATATAATTTATTATATGTGCCGCTATCATCATCCAAGCGGCTATTACTTCTGTCACCGTCCTTGCAATCCCCAGTGCCTGGTATTTAAATCTGCTGGCAACTTCGAAAACCAGTTAACGGTACACAGTATCTGGAAAGACATTTGCGTAGTTAGCATCTGGAAATTTCGACCAGAAGAATCCAGCACATTCCAAAAAATGCCAGCGTATGATAGCAACAAACCTGAACAATCTCGAATCAATTTCTTTGACCTAGCTGGTCAAACCACCCACCTCTTCGAACAACAACCACTGAACAAATTCAATAACATCGACACTATTATTCTCGAAACTGAAAAACCCCTCGAAACATATTTTTGGGACAAACCACAGGCGGTTTCCCCTTGGAATAGTTACTGGACAGAAGCAGCAAGCCACAGAGGAGGACTCCAAATCGACGATCCAGTTTTTAAGAACTGATGGACCATGTACTACGGACTTCACGTCGATTGTTAGGACCAAGCACCGTGCTACTGTGAACACAACTGTGGAGGTACACGTACAACCATTGGATGAGCAGCAGAAGTTCAAACCACGAAATCAGAATCTACGATCAATACAACACGACAAGACATAGACAGTCAAATCTCGTGGACAGATTACAACCAACGCAAGCTAAACAAGGGCAAGGGAGTAGATTTTCAATTACACCCGGCCCCCTTACCAATGCCACTGATCATTTTAACAACACCCAGTAAACACGAGGTGTTTTTCTGGTAAATGATCAATCCATTTCTAGAGGCAGAAATCGAAGCTGCAGTTCAACACATTCAGGAAATCAACAATCAAGTAAAGGAATACCTAAACAAAATACCCCGTTCACATTTTACAGCCGCCCACCTTCTTACAGCAGCATCCCAACATCACAATCAAGATGTCAGAAGGTTCTTCAAGACCATTTCGCGATGTCACGCTCACCAGTGTGTTACAAATGGAACTGGAAAACGTGGCAGCAAAGAATACGGCGACTATGGACGAAACACAGCTCCGCAACCACATTCAGGATATCAACCTAGGGCTGACAGCGTTGGCTCAACTTCCAACTACCTGCAGACTGAACAAATTGTTAAAGGAACAGCAATCTGTGAAGAATGCAGAAGTGCGAATATTGGGATTGTTGGCAGAAGGAGAAAAGGTAATTCAGGAATGGAACAATCTCAAGCAGGAGTTACTGCTTACGCAACAAGCATTGGCATTGACGGAAGAACCACAAGTATGCAGTCATGGAGATCTGGATGAAAAAGTCCGGAACTTAGAACAACAGCTAGAAGAGAGCAATCGAGACCTGGCAGAACTGAAACAAAACCTGGAAGATACTCAGGCACAATTGGAGATATTCAGGGATCTGGCTGAAGAGAACCGGCAACAAGTAACACGAATCCAGAAGTGAACGGAAGCAAGGACGGGAGAAACAAGGGAAGAGAGAAGAAACGGTGAATGATATTGGCAGTTTTTCAGGAGAAAATAGAAATGAACTTCAAGGATGGAAGGTGCAGTTGGCCTTAAAGATTGCCAGAAAACCAAAAGCATTCAACACAGAGCAAAAGAAGCTGAGGTACACGGTTGGATGTCTGAAGGGAATAGCACTGGCGCAGATAATGCTATGGTGTGACAAAATCTCCGGGGAAGTTAAACTCGATACCTTGCAAGACCTAGTTGACCTACTAGATCTAGCATTCGAAGATCAGGACAAAGTACAAACGGCCAAGAGGGAACTCTTGAGACTCAAGCAACGAGATTGTAAAGTCTCTCAGTATTGTAAGGAGTTCCAGAGATACGTAGCAGATGTCAATTGGAACGAAGATGCCCAGTTGGACGCACTAAGGCAAGGGCTATCCAACGAACTCAACAACTCTCTACAACATATCAAAGAGCCAGAGAGCATCGTCGAATTTGTCAAGTTGTGCTCAAAGCGTGACTCACAGCTGAAAAGACTTGCAGCAGAAAAGAAGTCCAGAAGATGGGAAGGCTACAAACAGTCCGACCCAATGACCAACACCATATCTGCCCCAGACGCAGCACCAGCGGGACCAGTTGCAGGTTATCACGGCCCTGCACCGATGGACCTCTCCGCAGTCAAAGGAAAGAAGATTTCACCTGAGGAACAAAAAAGAAGCAGGGAAGGAGGACTCTGTATGTACTGTGGGCATAGCAGACATTTTGCGGTATCATGCCCAAGGAAGCTGAAGGCAGCGTGAGGACAAACAGAGGTATTACCTTTCAAGATGGCAGCAAATGAGAGAGATGCAGATTCGGAAACAAGAAAAGGAAAGAAAGTTGAGTTGGGAAAAGTTTAGTCCAGTGCAATAAGGATGGCAATTGCGCTGGATACGAATCTCCTTAGTCAGTTAATGCTAGTTTTGGTATTTCGCAGTTTTGTATATGAAGCGCAGAAATAAAGGAGTGTTCTATGGAAAGCAAATATCTCGCCGTGAAATGCTCGCTGAAAATAGAAAACAATTTGATTGATACCCATGCTTTGATAGACTGCGGAGCTACTGGAATAGTATTTATTGCCAAAGATTTCGTCCGCCATCCTCAATTGAAGGAAAGAGAGTTAAAAGAATCAAGAGAATTGGAAGTGATAGATGGAAGGCCCATCAAATCAGGAACAATCACTACAATGGTGAGGTTGAATCTAGGCATACGCAGACATCAAGAGCAGTTACCAGCGTTCATTACAAAATTGAAACATTACCCAATTGTACTAGGGTTACCATGGCTACAACTCCATGATGTCATGGGCAAATTCCAGAACAAAAGGATAGGATTCGAAAGTGACTACTGTTAGAAACATTGTCAACATCACTCAAGCGTGTGGGTATGGGGTGATCTTATGGAAACGGTGGAACCAAACAAGTCAAAACTGGATATATGTGCAATAGCAGCAGCACCATTTATGAGATGCAACAAGAAGGAGAAACACAAAGTATACGCGGTAACACTGTATGAAATCAACAAGGCCCTCGAAGTAAAGGACGTTCAGGAAAAACCGCTAGATCAGTTGATTCCCAAAGAATATCTTGAGTTCCTTCCCCTCTTTGACAAGGTAATTGCTGAATGACTACCTCCACACGGACCATACAAACACAAGATCACTCGCCAAGAATGCCATATACCTCATTTCGGACCAATTTACAGCATATCAAGGGAAGAGCTACAAGTCTTGAAGGAATGGATTGAAAAGAACCTGTCGAAGGGATTTATCAGATCATCGTCATCACCATGTGGAGCGCCGGTACTATTCGCACCCAAACCTAATGGGGGCCTCATGTGATGCGTGGATTGAAGAAGCCTAAATGAGGGAACAATTAAAAATCGATACCCCTACCACTCATTCAAGAGACCTTATTGAGACTATCGAAGGCCAGGTGGTACACCAAGTTGGATGTTCGAGATGCCTACAATATGATCAGAATCTCAGATGGGGACGAATGGAAGACAGCATTCCGGACCCGCTATGGTCCAATCGAATCCCTGGTTATGCCATTTGGACTCACCAATGCACCAGCATCCTTTCAGGAATTCATCAATGACACACTTTGATCTTTTCTGGACATCTTCTGCACAGCATTTCTGGATAACATTCTTATCTTCAGCGACAATCTGACAGATCATGAGGAACATGTCCGAGCGGTGATGACAACATTGAAGAAAGCTGGATTATATTTGAAAGCCAAACAATGCAAATTCTATCAACAAGAAGTCAAGGACCTAGGACTAATAGTTGGTGTCAATGGAGTCAGAATGGATCAAGAAAAGGTAACCGCGGTCAAGGAGTGGGAAGCACCTGGCAAACTCAAAGAGGTTCGAGCATTCTTAGAATTCGCCAACTTCTATTGAAGATTCATCAGGAATTACATGAGGGTGGTCCAATCATTAACAAAGCTAACGAAAAAGCTGGTACCATTTCATTGGGGACCTGATCAGAAACGGGCCTTTGCAGAATTAAAAGTAGCATCCACAACAGCACCAGTACTCGCAAATTTCGTTTACGAAAAGGAAATCGTTCTGGAAACAGATGCTTCTAGCTACGTGTCAGCAGGAGTCCTATCACAATACGACGACCAAGGAATCCTTCACCTGGTTACATTCTTTTTCAAGAAGCATACACCAGCCGAGGAAAATTATGAAATCTACCACCAGGAATTAGGAGCCATCGTGAAATCTCTCGAACAATGGAGGCCAAAGTGTGAGGGGTCAGCACATCTGATCAAGATATTGACGGACCACAAGAATCTCGAATACTTTATGACATCAAAGTTACTCAATAGAAGACAAACAAGGTGGTCTGAATTCCTGTCAAGATTTAAGTTCAAGATTGTTTACTGCCTGAGAGGACAGAGCCAGAAGCCCGATGCACTCACCAGAATGCCAGGAGACATTCTTCCAAAGGGGGGGGCAGAAAAAACCAAACAAATAGTGCTCAAAACGGAGAATCTCGACAAAAAAATACAACAAGGGCTTGTGGTAACATTCGTGGAGGTAGTCAATACGGAGCCAGACGAAGTCAGTCCGGAAGAATTGTGGAATTGGATTCAAGGCGTGTGCCAAAAATGCCCGTACGATAGCAGTGAAGGACTATGCGCCAACGCCACAGAGACCGTCAACAAGGAAGCGTCGAAAAGACTTTAGCTTATAAAGAAACATCACGACACCCCAGCAGCAGAACATCCATAACGAACAAAAACTCTCGAATTACTGAAAAGGAATCACCAGTGGCAGGGCATGAGGGCGCAAGTGGATAGGTATGTACGGAACTACCACATATGTCAATGCAGCAAGGCGACTCACCAAAAGATAGACTGATGGCTCAAACCACTGGAAGTACTGCAACGACCATAGAAAGACCTGAGTATAGATTTCGTAGTAGGATTACTGGAAAGCGAAGGGTATAATGCCATCAAGGTAGTGGTCAATAGGCTGTGAGAGATGAAGCATTTGGTCCCATGTAGAGACGATACAGACGCAAAGAAACTGTGTGAAATGTTTCTAAGAGAGGTGTTCAAATTGCACGGTTTACCAGATACTATAGTATCAGGCAGAGGACCCCAATGTGCTTCGGAGTTCTGGAGACATGTCTGTGAAAGACTGGGAATTGAACGAAGACTATCAACAGCATTCCACCGACAAACGGACGGTAAAACGGAACGGATGAACAGAGTCATGGAACAATATCTGACAGCTTTCGTCAATTATCAACAGAACAACTGGACACAGTGGTTACCCATAGCTGAGTTTGCGTCAAACAATCATGCTTCGGAAACATCAGGATGCTCACCGTATTTTGGCAACTATGGGTTCCATCCAAGAATGACTTTCAGCCAACATCCAGTTCAAAATGGAAACGATATTAGGAAAGTAAACGCAAATATCCTTTCCCAAAAGATCAACAATATCTTTGAACAAATGAAGACTGAGATGACTTGGGCACATGATATTCATGTGGAACAGGCAGACAAACACCGACAGAAGGGAGTGCAAAGGAAAATTGGAGACCGCGTGTGGATGGATGCCAGAAATATTACAACACAGTGACCCAGCAAGAAGATAGACTGGAAACGCCTGGGACTATACGAAATCAGGGAAGTTATTAGTCCATGGGCCTACCATTTACAGTTACCCAAGAACCTTCACATCCATCCAGTACAACCAATCTCTCAGTTGAGCAAAGTTTCAGAAGACTCTTTACCAGGGCAAGTCCAATCTGTACCACCACCAGTTGTAGTGGACGGAGAGGAGGAATACGAAGTGGAAAGTACCGAAGATTCTAGAATATTCCAATGCCAACTGCAGTACCTGGTAAAATGGAAGGGCTACAATGAAAGAAGCTGGGAGCCGGCAGTGAATGTGGACAGACTTCAAGCTATCGACGTATTCCATACAGAACAACCTGGCAAACCTCGGTCAACAGTCTTGTAGGAACTCGGCTTAGGGGAGGGGGAGCTGCTGTCACAGTTGTGCCAAGTGAGGATCAGAGGATGAGAAAGAATTGACGAAGGAGATATGGAAATACGAGGGAAAACAGGTTTCAATAGAAGGAATCAGCTTTCGACCGAAGGAATCAGGTTTCGAAGGAAGGGAAACTGGTTTCGATGGATGGAATGAAGTTTTGTCGATTGCGTTGTTAATATGGCGTGATGGTTATGGTGTGAGCTATAGTTTGAAAGGGTTGCGTACATAGTTGGGTGAAGTTGGACTGTATTTTGGAATGAGTGAGTAAAGGTGATGACGGTTGCATTAGCTGTATATAAGGACGACAGATTGGCGGAGGATAGGTTTGTTCTTCACTTATTATCTAGTCTACAAAACAATCAATATCTTCAGCATCAACCTTTGTTCACTTCCGTGATGCCGGATTTCGAGTCTCTAGTTCGTTACGCAGTACCCACGATCACAGCCCCCTTTGTTTGGTTTTTATAACCCCTGGAACTCCGAGCCTTGAAACCTTGACAGGCACACATTTCGAGTATCGTTTAGGGCACCCTCAAGAACTGAATGGGTTTGTCAGGGTGGAAAAGAAAACAATACTACATGTTATTGCCATGGAGAAAATTGAAGGGCCGTGCCACTTGGTCCCAGAGATCCGGGCAGCAACAGAGAACGGTTCGGTATGGATTGTAAGTAATCATGTGGATTTGGATACGTACTAGGATGTATATTAAGGCAATATACATATGGACGCAAGGTTTGGAGCCACCTCTGGCATTTATTCGAACAAATGACAGGAGTCTCACGCAGAGGTGCGCTTGAAATCAAGCTGGTGTATATTGACAATATATTAGTGTAATGAGATCTAGAGATGTCTATTTATACAAATCTCTCGTGACGATACTTGAAGTAGCAGTGATGAATTGACAGCATGATCTGTGAATGGAGTCACATATGATGCCAATTGGCAGTGGGGGTTGCGGAGTGTCAGGGAGGCACGCGGAGCAGAGGATACTAAGGAGCCAGTTTGTGGACCACCCAGGAGGTGGAAGGAATGCTGTGTGATGCTCCTGTGCAATTGTGGAAAGTTCACAGGTGCACCGGGAGCTGCCTGGAGCGCATCGGAGCATAATAAAATAATACAGGAGGGTTTGGGAGCCTCCTGAGGCCCAAGGAGGATTCCGGATGGTGGGTGCCAGGCCAAGGAGGAAATTGCATTTTCCTGATGTAGATCACAAGAACCTGGAGTACTTCATGACATCGAATCTGTTAAATCGAAGGCAGGCCATATAGTCCAAATTTCTGTTGAGGTTTAAATTCAAGATAGTTTACTGGCCAGAAAAGCAAGGTCAAATACTCAATGTACTTACAAGAATGCCAGGAGACATTCTGCGGAAGGAGGGGGTAGGAAATACCCAGCAAATTGTACAAAAAATGGACAACCTTGATTAAAAGATACACATATGGTTAATTGTGGCATTCACTGAAACATTCAACCTTGATAACAACTCTGAAGCTCCAACAGGTTATGGAACTGGATAAGAAACTTATGTCAACATTGCCAGTACCACAGTAGGGAAGGGATATATACGCATCAAGATCAGTCGCTGGAAACCTTTGAAACACAAATCCTACCAACAGACAGGGGCAAGCTCAGGTGGATTCAGGAATGCCATGATTCTCCGGTCGCAGGACATCCATGACAAGCAAACACTTACGACCTGCTAAGCCGAAGCCATTCCTGAAAACAGATCAGGAATGACGTGGACCGCTACGTATGAAATTTCCACACCTGCCTGCAAAGCAAGGCAATGCACGGAAAAACTCATGGCTTGTTACGGCCGTTAGAAATACTGTAGCAACCATGGAAGGATTTGAGCATAGATTGAATAGTCGAACTACCTGAATACGAAGGATTCAATGCAGTATGGGTAGAGGACAATTACCTAACAAAAATGGAACACCTTGTACCCTGTACTGACAAAGTCGATGGAAAGATGATGGGAGAAATGTATGTCCAAGAAGTATTTAGACTGCACAGACTGCCCAAAACAATACTGTTCGATCAAGGGCTGCAATTTGCCTCACAATTCTGAAAACATGTCTGCAAAAGATTGAAAATTAAACGAAAACAGTCAAACACATTTCATCCACAGACCGACAGCCCAACTAAAGCAGTCAACATGGTAATGGAACAGTACCTCTGGAACTTTGTTCATTATCAACAGGACGATTGGGTCAGGTGGCTACGATTGGCAGAATTGGCAGCTAACAAGCATACCTTGGAGACAACCAGTGGCCCCGCAATTTTTTGGCAACTATGGTTTTCATCTGCAACTGATCTTCGGCCAATATCCAGTCAAAGATCCGAATTATATTTGCTAGGTAAATATTCCCCAGATGGCCCAATGGATGGAGTGACTCTTCAGCGAACTCAGAGCAGAAATGAAAAGAGTCCAGGCAATTCACTCTGAATAGGCCAACACAACTGGAAGGGTTGCTATACCATTGGAAGTCAGCAATAGGGTATGGCTGGATATATGAAATATATTGACAGCTCGACCCAGTAAGAAACTCGACTGGAAACATAATGGACTATATGAAATCATGCAGGTCGTCAGTCCATGGGCCTATAGAGTTAAGCTATGAAGCCAACTAGGCATTCACGACATTCAACCAATATCCAGATCAGAGACAGCCACTCAGGATTCTCCCCCAAATCAAAAGTAAGAATGACGACCACCAATGATAGTGGACAAAGAAGAGGAGTACAAACTTGAGAGGATAGACAATTCCAGGCTGTACTGGAGGCAGCTGCAGTATTTGGTTTAATGGAAGGGTTACCACGAGCGCAGCAGGGAGCCTGCAACCAACATGGATGGACTCAAGGCTATCGACGATTTTCACACAGAACAATCTGGCAAGCCCAGGTCATGAACCTTGTAGGTATTCGGCATTGCAAAGGGGGAGCTACTGCCAAGGTTGTACTGAGTGACGATCAATGGTGGGGTGATGATCGGTGATTAACGTACAGTATCAAGCACAACAAGAATGAAATCAAGTTTCGAACAGAGACTATAGCAGAACAAGAATGGAATCAGGTTTCAAACAAGAGTAAAGCACGAAATCAGCTTTCGAACAGATAATGATGGAATTGTTCAAAAGCAATGTAGAAAGCAAGCAGGAGTTCGGAGGTATTATGGAATGAGTGAATTACTGTACATATACCAGGCATTTGGCGGAGGATAAGTTTCTTTCATCACTCGTGGTTTCTTCTATAAAACGATCCATTAGCTTCGGTTTCACTTCTTTCACACTCGGTAATTCTGGATTCAGTCTCATATGTACAGTGTTCATGTCTTTAGCTACAGGCCATTCTTGAGTCTGGAGCCGTCCAGCGTTCAGATTATATAACCCTTAGAACCCCAAGCGCTGAACCATCGACACCCGGCCCTGAATCTTTGACAGAGGGCCTTGACGTCAATGAAACGGCAAGTCAAGGGTGCATTCCATCGATGCCGAGAGCTGGAGGTTCACTTCAGGAATGCATTCAGGGATGGACTTGGAGATTTTCAAATGTGTTGCCAAACTTCGCTTATCAAAACTTACAAACAGTGTGACTTGATAAGCATATCCACATCAACTTATTGATGGTGGTAGAATATTTCGGGTTGATTTGGAAGTCAATGGATCTCCGGACAAATGCCACTGTCCAAGATTGCCATCTCTGAGATGTGCTCAACATATGATCAACAAGATAATTCCCATACGATTCAATTCTGAAACAAGTCAAATGGCACTGAATATAACCTATTAAATAGCAGGAAGCACTTGCGAGCCTTGATTGACCTAATTTTACTGGGTTAATTAATTGGTTCTATGATAGTTACCCCTAACGGATTGAATCATAGACAATCCAAACTCAAAGTCTACAACAAAAACAAGTCGATACTAGCTATGATTCTACAATTGAGTGCACCTATGGAACACCATTATTCTAGAAAGTGAAGTGCAGCTACGTAGGATGATTATACAAACAATTCAAAGCCTACAGTGTAAAAATGGCTGAATGCTACAAGACTTACCGTTTTTATGAATGATCGAACCAGGATATTAACAAACATTTGATTTGCACTGCCGACAGCAATTGTGATTATGATTACCCCTTCTAAAAAACACAAAGATAGTTCAAGGGCAATACGCAACTTAATCAATTGACAATTGGAAAATTGAGACTCCACACACATGCCGCCCATGACAACTAGAACTGGATTTGACTCACATCACAGCTGAAGTTCACATTCAGAATCAACAAGGCAAAATGCAATCAGCCTACCAACACTTACTGACTGTGGGACCAGAAGAATCTTTATCTCTCCAAGGCCTCTGGAGAAATTCAGCCTGCCAACAAAGCAGTGGTCATCAGCATCCTTGGGTTTCACAGGAGTACAATGGAGTCTGCGCGGAAGCCTGTCAAGGTTTCAAGGCTTGGAGTTCTCCGGGTTATAAAAACTGAACTATGATTCAGAATTGCAAGTATTACAAACATGACCAGCAACTCAAAATCCGGAATCACAGAAGTGAACAAAGGTTGGTGCCAAAGCTATTGATAGTTTTGTAGACTAGAGAACCAGTGAAGAACAAACCTATCCTGCACAAAACCATCGCCCTTACATACAGCTAACGTGACCATCATCAGCATTGCTCACTGGTTGCAAAATACATCCAAACTCCACCAAACTATGTATACCACCCTTTCAGTTTGTGGCCCACATTATAACTATCACACCATATTTACAACCCAACCAACCAATCCTGATTTCTTTCAACAAAACCTGATTCCTTCCAACAAAATCTAATTCCTTCCAACAAAATCTGATTCTTTCCAACAAAACCTGGTTCTCTTTGTGTTTTCTATATCTTCTTCACTAATCACTACTCCATCTCTGATTCTCACTTGACACGACTGTGGCAAAGCTGACACACTGCAGAATGCGTGGGGTCACCTGAATAGTGATGATGATGATTCAGTTCCTAGAACACCTTGCACCAGTTGACAAGCTAGTGGCTTAGCAGGGGATGACAAACCATTAATGAATTTCTATGGGAACCAATTGAGTATGTACAAGTGGAAGTGGGAAGTCTTCGCAGCTAAATGTTGACCTCTGGGGGTACCACAAGCTTTCTAGGTTCCTCCTCTGACCATATGTTCAATCTTTCTACAGACACCAAATTGGAGTGCTCCATGAGAAGAACATTTAGTGCAGTTGAAAACATTTCACAGTGCAATGGGCCAATAAGCCTCTTCCCTGAATATATAAATTCCTGGAGTTACTTCATACTCATGGTACCTGTCACACAGATTGGGCAATACTCAGGGCTGCTGGGAGTGACTTTGGCCGTCAGACTCTCCGACATACCAGGCCAGACCCAAGTACTGGGCGATGACTAGCCAAGAGCAGCGGTGGTAGTTGTGGCCGAAGAGTGTATCAATAATGACATTCTTGAATATCTGCTACTGGCTGCCGAGTCAAGGTGGGTGTATGCCAGGTGTGGTACTTTGGATCATTTGTGGATGGCCATTAGATGCGTGGCTCCTGGGTTGTGCAATATCTACCGCGGCATTCTGTTCAATACTATTTTAGCTAACACATGTTGAACAGGTATGGTATCTTACCGATTGCTATGAGCCCATCAAAACATCCGATTTGACACTGTGTCACAGATGGTAGATGATACGTTCCCCGAGTTGATCAATACTATTGATGCGTAACATCTGCTTCAGGGATCGCAACAATCACACAACCAGCACTGATTCATCTCAGCGAAGTCTTATGAAACTGAAAAATTTATGATGGCTACAGAATAGAAATTTTATGAGTGTATGTGCAATCGCACATACTTCTAAGAAGAATAACAAGAGTTTTCTTGCCTATACGGCAATATATGGTTTCATTTAAACTTCTACCCTCTTTTCAAACTCTCACTTTAGATAACCCACAATGAGAGTGGCAATCATGCATATCAAGCAACGATGGCAATCGAAAGGCCTCAAATGAACAAAAATAGATAGGTGAATTGACAAAAGAATTGATACTGTATACACCAGCATAACCCCATGTCATTGAAGGAGCACTAATCTCCAAAAGAGGGGGATGACAGCCCAAGAACTCAAGAATTACTGATATCCTCGCAAAGATCGATGGCACTTATTAGCTCTCATCAAAGCCACACAATGCATTTTACAAGTGTAGTGTGGAATCACACACACCCAGTGAAAGCAAGAGTCATTACACCAATATATATACAAGGTTACATTGTAACACTACCTTTTGTTTTTAAATGAAAATGTTACTTTATAAGTAAATCTGCGAGACTTGCAATCTAATGCAGATATAGATATACCAAACTATAATGGATATCGAAACAGTCAAAATCAACAAGACTCAAAATGAAAATTAACATGAAACTTGACACAGTATACATTGGCATACTCGCAAGTCGTTAACGGAGTACGGACCATTTAACAATAACCATCCGATGATCATTCTGAAAGCCGAGAATTCAGTGCTACCGCAAACAACATTGGTACCAAAAGGGCTGGAATGACACAATATTGCACCTGGCATACTGCAGATATCAATGGTACCAGGAAGTCAATAAAATCGAGAGCAAGTACATCTAGAAGTTCGAGAAGGTACTGGCTATGATGCTGGTTTTCATTACCAAATACACAGCACCACTGAACACATTGGATGCACATTTGCCTGCAACCGACAATAACCATGGGATCAACTGCACCCAGTACTAGCGACCAGAAAGCCAGATACATCAGCAATCAAGAAGTTAAGCTGCGTGGGATGTAAACCAACTAAACTACTTTGCAGAGATATGAGAAGACTGCTGTGATGGATCCTTCAAAGTCTTAGTAATAGAGAGGGCAAACGCATGAAATCACATGGTAGCTATGACCTTGAACAAAATGCTGACTGATTGGATATATCAACAAATATTATCCCTTGAGATCGTTTCAATGGACATCCCCTGCTGATCTCAATTGAAGCAGTTCTTGGATTCCATCAAGAAAGATGAAACTTTTGAAATCTAATATCCACCAAAGTTAGTGTTACTGTCACCAATGACCTCTACTGATATAAGCACCCTTCAAAGCCACCATGCTAAACCATTTTGGCACCACATCCACCAGCATGATGTTTCAAATAGAACTTCCAAATCCGCAACTTTAGTGGATGCACACATTCAGAAGTCGAAAGTATGAGTACTGGAGAATAGATACTTTAATGCACTTCAAATACAAACATACTTCATTAGTTTTGAAAGATGAACAAAATCAGAAAAGCCAATGCACGAATCAATCTGGAGCCGATCAACAAGACACACAATCAATGCCAAGCACTCAGGCTATCACTGATGATTTCTGCCATGGGCTTGGAAGTTCAGATTTGGAGACAGTGGAAGTCTGCTTGGATATTTGGAATTATGGACTGACGGATTTAGTCAAAGGTTTATTTGATGGTATACTGGGATCTGAACGGCAACTGGAGCTGAAGAATATATGCTTGCTCTCCAACCAAACTTGGAAAGCAAGAGTCCAAGGGCAATGTTGAAAGGCAACAGAAGATCGAAGCCTTGGAAGTATGACCTGTGATTCAGCAGTGATGATCAAGATGAGAATACCCATTGAAGCAGATTGACTGCTGCAGAGGCTCTTGCAAGCCCAATCAGAGGCCAATTGATCCAAGAGATGTATCACCCGCCACAGTAGCCAGTGGCCACCCTCGAGACCATAAAATGTGTTCGAAGAGAAACTATATATGAACCATTGATGGCAGAAGCCAATGAGGACATAAACTCCCCCAAGTCAATACTACTGCAAGCAATTGCTTGCATCCGGAGAACTGCATGCAAACTTGGACTTGGGGATATAGAGAAGCAGAAAGCTAGCTTCAGGTATGCACACGGATTGGCAGGCTTAGATTGAGCAAGGTGGACTTGGAGGTTTATGGATCAATCGGAAGTTTCCATCTCTTTTCTTTACTTCCTTTTATTGTATTTCTCTTCACTTATTATGATCTTGGCCTGGTACAAATGGTGTTGGGATGGGGTTTTACTACCTACCACCAGTGGTGGTGTTTCCCATGAACCAGATCAACTGAAAGATTACCCTGGAGTGGTACCAATGGGTAGCAGGATGTATGAGGCCATATGAGGGTGTATGAGTCTTGATCTTGATATCTTGACTTCTCTCTTCTCATAAACACATATGGCAGCCCAATAGGTCTGCAGCTAGTGAGGGGAATAATGTAATGATTGAGGCCGAGTGATGGCTGAGGGCTGAGGCTGGATACCTGCCTGGTATATAGACGCTTCATGAAAGTGCAATTGCACTCCAGCAATCATCTTACTTACTTCGAAATAATATCACTTGATCACTTATTCTCGTATGCAACGATATCTACTCATACTTTAGTATATCAAGCCATACTGGCCCGGACCCGTTCTTACACCGAGTTTGTCACAGTAAATGCCAGGGCCTGACCCCTGCCGAGGGTACTGTTTGGAGTTTGCCATTTCAGAGCGATAATATCCTGGCCCAGAAGGGGTATGTATTTGCAGTTCATGTGATTACAGAGGGTGCATCGGAGAATTGTTGGCTTCAATCATATGGACCCCAGCCATTCAATATCCGGAATATTGAGGCCTTGAATCAGTCACCTGTGTTAGTAGGAAGATCTAAGCTCCAACAACCTTCATCATGTTGTCCATTGTGGTGTCGATGGATTCATCCTGTTGTTTGATTGCAGTTGTTTCTGTACTTGATGTTGTGGTGATAGTAGTGGTGGCAGTGATGCTTGGTTTGTTCTGTCGACACATGTTTGTTACACTGGAAATCTGAGGAAGTGGAATGCTTGAGGGAATGGAGAACACCAGGACTGCCAGTGTTATATGAGCAGTATTGGTGTATAGGAGAGCAAGGGCATCAGCTGTAATATAGTTGTCAAGAATGTATCAGTAGAGGCTGTCGTACATAAAGGTCTCAGTCTGATGGGGATCCAATTCGAATTTGGCAATTCCCTTAGCTATTGAATCTTTTGGGAGGGCTCTAAGTGTCAAGGGTTCAAGGCTCGAAGTTCCAGGGGTTATAAAAACCAAACTAAGACGGAGGTATTGTACGGTGGTGCAGTGATCGCGGGTACTGCGTAACAAGCAAGAGACTCGAAATCCGGAATCACAGAAGTGAACAAAGGTTGGTGCCGAAACTATTGATTGTTTTGTAGACTAGAGAACGAGTGAAGAACAAACCTATCCTCCGCAAATCCAGCATCCTTATATACAGTTAACGCGACCGTCGTCACCTTTGCTCACTCGTTCCAAAATACATCCTAACTCCACCCAACTATGTACGCAACCCTTTCAACCCGCGGCCTACGCCATAACCATCACGCCATATTTACAACGCAACCAACAAAACCTGATTCCTTCCAACGAAACCTGATTCCAATCAACAAAACCTGATTCCTTCCAACACAACCTGATTCCTTCTATCGAAACCTGTTTTCCTTCGTATTCCCTTTCCCCTTCATCGATCCTTATTCCTTCTTCGATCCTCACTTGACACAACCGTGATAGTAGCTCCCCCTCCCACATGCTAAGTTCCTACAAAGCTGTTGATCCGGGCTTGCCAGGTTGTTCCGCATAAAAAACATCGATTGCTTGAAGCCCATCCACGTTAACCGCCAGTTCCCAGCTTTGTTCATCATAGCCTTTCCACTTGACCAAATACTGCAATTGTCGTCGAAACATCCTCGAGTCGTCGATACGTTCCACTTCGTATTCTTCTTCTCCGTCCACGATAACAGCAGGTGGTGCCGATTCGACTTGTCCTGGCAAGGGATCTTCCGATACTTTGGTTAGGCGGGAGATTGGTTGTACTGGATGAATATGGAGGTCCTTTGGTAATTGTAATCGATAAGCCCACGGGCTGATAACTTCCGTAATATCGTATGGTCCCAGGCGTTTCCAGTCAAGCTTCTTGCTGGATCGTTGTGTTGTGATATTCCTGGCGTCCATCCAGACTCGATCCCCAACCTCCATCTGCACTCCCTCTCGTCGATGCTTGTCTGCTTGTTCCGTTTGAATATCTTGTGCTCGAGTCATTTCAGCCTTCATCTGTTGAAAGATATCGTTCATTTTCTGGGAGAGGGTATTTGCGTTTACTTCCCTGATATCGTCCCCATTCTGAATCGGATGTTGGCTAAAGGTCATTCTTGGATGGAATCCGTAATTACCGAAGAACGGTGAGCATCCTGTTGTTTCCGAGGCGTGATTGTTCGACGCAAATTCTGCCATTGGTAGCCACTGTGTCCAGTCGTTCTGTTGATAATTGAAGAAGGCCCTGAGATACTGTTCCATAATGGCGTTCATTCGTTCCGTTTGCCCATCTGTCTGTGGGTGAAACGCGGTTGACAGCCTTCGTTCGATTCCAAGTCTTTCACAAACGTGTCTCCAGAATTCTGACGCGAATTGGGGTCCTCTGTCTGATACGATGGTATCCGGTAAACCATGTAACTTGAACACCTCTCATATAAACATCTCGCCCAGCTTCTTGCCGTCTGTATCGTCCCGACATGGCACTAAATGTTTCATTTTTGACAACCTGTCAACCACTACCCATATGGCGTTGTACCCCTCGCTTTCCGGTAGTCCCACCACGAAATCCATACTCAGATCCTTCCATAGTTGTTGCGGTATTTCCAGTGGTTTGAGCCATCCGTGGATCTTCTGGTGGGTTGCTTTGCTGCGTTGACACACGTGGCAGTTTCGTACGTACCTGTCCACGTCCTTCCTCATACCTGGCCATTGATTATTTCTTTTGAGGAGTTCGAGGGTTTTTGCTCGTCCTGGATGTCCTGCTGCCGGTGTATCATGATGGTCCTGTATCAGTTGTAGCTTGTCCGAATCGTTTTTTACGTCCGTTGCGTTGAGACACAGTCCTTCGCTGCAATCGAGTGGGCAGTCCTTGCATACATTTTGAATCCAGTTCCACAATTCCTTTGGATCGGTTTCGTCCTGATTCACCACTTCTGCGAATGCTATCACCAGTCCTTGTTGTATTCGTTTGTCGAGATTCTCCGTTTTGAGCACGATTTGTTGGGTTTTTTCTGCCCCCCCTTCGGAGGAATGTCTCCTGGCATTCTGGTGAGTGCATCGGGCTTTTGACCTTGCTTTCCTGGGCGGTATATAATCTTAAATTTGAATCTCGACAGGAATTCGGACCATCTGGTTTGTCTTCTATTGAGTAGCTTTGACGTCATGAAGTATTCGAGATTCTTGT
This sequence comes from Trichophaea hybrida, assembly GCA_015178995.1. Taxonomy (NCBI): domain Eukaryota; kingdom Fungi; phylum Ascomycota; class Pezizomycetes; order Pezizales; family Pyronemataceae; genus Trichophaea; species Trichophaea hybrida. The sequence continues at coordinate 19,595 of WHVE01000759.1, forward strand.
GGTCCGTCAGTATCTTAATAGGATGTACTGACCCTTCGCATTCTGGTCTCCACTGTTCCAGACTTGTAACTATGGCTCCCAGCTCTTGATCGTAAATCTGGTAATTTTCTTCTGCCGGTGTGTGTTTCTTCGAAAAGAACGCTACCGGATGAAGGATTCCTTGATCATCGTACTGGGATAATACTCCTGCAGACACATAGCTCGAGGCATTCGTTTCCAAAACGATTTCTTTCTCATAGTCGAAGTGTGCTAGAACTGGTGCTGTTGTAAACGCTTCTTTTAGCTCCGCAAAGGCTCGTTTCTGATCGGATCCCCAGTGAAATGGTACCAGCTTTTTCGTTAGCTTTGTTAACGGTTGGACCACCCTACTGTAGTTTCTGATAAATCTTCGATAAAAATTGGCCAATCCTAAAACGCTTGAACTTCTTTGAGCTTGCCAGGTGCTTCCCATTCCTTCACCGCTGTTACTTTTTCTGGGTCCATTCTAATCCCGTTTACTCCAACTATTAATCCCAGGTACTTCACCTCCTGTTGATGAAACTCGCATTTTTCCGCTTTCAGATACAGACCGGCTTCCTTAAGCGTTGTCATTATTGCTCTGACGTGTTCCTTATGTTCCTTTAAATTGTCACTGTAGATGAGGATGTCATCCAGGAATGCCGTACAAAAGATATCCAGAAAGGGGCGAAGAGTATCGTTAATAAATTCCTGAAAGCTGGCTGGTGCATTGGTGAGTCCGAAGGGCATAACGAGGGATTCGAACAGGCCATAACGGGTCCTAAACGCCGTTTTCCATTCGTCTCCTTCTGCTATTCGAATCATATTGTAGGCATCTCGGACATCTAACTTGGTGTACCACTTGGCTTTTGACAATCTCAACAAGGTTTTCCTGGATTAACGGTAATGGGTATCGATTTTTTATGGTTCCTTCGTTGAGTCCTCGATAGTCCACGCATAATCGTAATCCTCCATTCGGTTTAGGTGCGAACAACACCGGTGCTCCGCATGGTGATGATGACGATCTGATGAATCCCTTTGACAAATTCTTTTCAATCCACTCTTTCAGGACCTGCAGTTCTTCTCTTGACAGGCTGTATATTGGTCCAAAGGGTGGTGTGAATCCGTCTTGGAGTGTAATCTTATGATCGTACGGTCTGTGTAGTGGTAGCCTTTCAGCGATAACCTTGTCAAAGAGGGGAAGAAACTCATGATATTCCTTGGGAATTAACTGTTCCAGCGGTTTTTCTTGAAGGTCCTTTATTTGTAGGGCTTTGTTGATTTCGTATAAAGTTACCGCGTACACCTTGAGTTTCTCCTTTCTATTCCGCCTCATAAACGGAGCTGCTGCTATAGCACATATATCTAACTTTGGCTCATCGGATTCCGTTGTTTCCATATGATTTCCCCATACCCATACACTTGAATGATGTTGGCAATGTTTCTGACAATAATCGCTTGCGAATCCTATTCTTTTGTTATGGAACTTGATCGTAACGTCGTGAAGTTGTAGCCATGGTAGTCCAAGCACGATTGGATAATGTCCAAGTTTCGTAACGAATGCTGGTAGTTGCTCCTGATGTCCGCGTATGCCTAAGTCCAGTTTAGCCATAGTGGTGATGGTTCCTGATTCGATGGGCCTTCCATCTATAACTTCCAATTCTCTTGATTCTTTTAACTCTCTCTGTTGTAACTGATGATGGCGGACAAAATCTTTGTCAATAAATGCTATTCCAGTAGCTCCGCAGTCTATCAAAGCGTGGGTATCAATGATCTTATCTTCAATTTTCAGCGAGCATTTCACAACGAGATGTTTGCTTTCCATAGAAGACTCTTTTATTTCTGCGCTTGATATAGAAAACTGCGAAATACCAAAACTAGCATTGACTGACAAAGGCAATTCGTTTCCAGCGCAATTGCCATCCTTATTGCACTGGACTAATCTTTTCCCGATTCCACTTCCTTTCCTTTCCCTGTTGTTGAATCTGCATCCCCTTCATTCGTTGCTTTTTTAAACGGTGACACTTCCGTTTGTCCTGATGCTGCCTTAAGCTTCCTTGGGCATGATGCCGCGAAATGTCTGCTATCCCCACAGTACATACATAGTCCTCCTTCCCTTCGTCTCTTCCTCTCCTCAGGTGTAATCTTCTTCCCTTGTACTGCCGAGAGATCCATTGGAGCGGGGCCGTGGTATCCTGCAACGGATCCTGCAGGTGCTGCGTCTGGGGCGGATGTGGTGTTGGTTGATGCATCGGATTTTTTATACCCTTCCCATCTTCAAGATTTCTTTTCCGCGGCTCTTCTCCTCAGCTGGGAGTCCCTTTTCGACACCATTTGAACGAATTCGATCATGCTTTCTGGCTCCTCGATATGCTGTATGGAGTCCTTGAGTTCGTTGGACAGCCCTTTCCGTAGTGCGTCCAATTGTGCATCTTCGTTCCATTTTGTGTCTACTACGTATCTTTGGAATTCCGCGTAGTACTGGGAGAATTCGCGGTCTCGTTGCCTGAGTTTCTCGAGTTCCCTCTTTGCTGTTGCTGCTCTGTCTTGATCTCCGAATGCTACATCCAGCAGGTCAACTAGGTCTTTCAGGGTATTGAGTTTGACTTCCCCTGAGATTTCGTCACAGTGTGGCATTAACTGTGCCAGAGCTACTCCTTTCAGACATCCAACTGCATACCTCAACTTCTTCTGTTCGTTGTTGAATGCCTTCGGTTTTCCGGCTATCTTTAATGCCAGCTGCACCTTCCATCCTCGAAGTTCCTTCCTATCTTCTCCTGAAAAACTAGTGATATCATTCACTTTTTCTTCTCGCTCCTCTCTGTCCGTCCTTTCTCCTGTTTCTCCCCCTCTTCCTTCCGTCAACTTCAGGATTCTGGTTACCTGTTGTCGATTTTCCTCCGCCAGGTTCCTAAATATCTCCATTTGAGTTTGAGCATCTTCCAGATCCCTTTTCAGTTCCGCCAGGTCTGGATTTGCTTCTTCCAATGTCTGTTTTAGAATCCGGACTTCTTCTTCCAGATCCCCATGTTCGCATGTCTGCGACGTTTCTGCAGTGGCCGCTGCTTGTTGAGTGAGCAGTAGTTCCTGCTTCAAATTGTCCCTTTCCTGGACTATTTTTTCTCCTTCTGCCAACAATTCCGATATTCGTACTTCCGCATTCTTCACAGATTGCTGTTCCTTGAGCAATTCGTTCAGTCTGCTGGTTGTCGGTAATTGGCTTATTGCTGTAAGCCCTTTGTTGATGTCCGGGATGTGACTGCGGAGCTGTGTTTCGTTCATGATTTCTGTGTTCTTTGTTGCCACGATCTCCAACTCTATTTCTAAAGCTCCAGTCAACGTGACATCGCGAGTTGATCTTGAGGGTTCTCCGGACATCTTTTGATGATGTAGAGAGGCGGCTGTAAGGAGGCGGGGTTCTGTTAAACAGTCTCTGACTTTGTCTATATTGTCTTGAATTTGTTGGACTGCTACTTCGATTTCTGCTTCAAGAAACGGATTGACCATCTACCAGAAGAACACCTCGTGTTTACTGGGTGTTGTTACGATGATTAGCGGGGTTGGTAAAGGAGCCGGATGTAATTTGCGGTCAACTCCCTTTCCCTTGTTTGCCTTTCGTTCGTTGTAATCTGCCCACGAGATTTGGCTTTCTATGTCCTTCTGTGTTGCCTTGATCGTAGATTCTGATGTCGTTGATTGAGCTTCTGCTGCTCTACCGATTGTTGTATGTGTTCCTCCGCAGTTATGTTCGCAGTAGCACGGTTCCTCGTTTTGGCAATCGACGTGAAGACCATAGTACTTGGTCCAGAAGTTTTTAAATACTGCGTCGTCGATTTGGAGGCCTCCTCCGTTGCTTGCTGCTTCTGTCCAGTCGCTATTCCAAGGAGATACCGCTTGTGGTTCGTCCCAGAAGTATGCTTCCAAAGGTTCCTCGGGTTCGTTGAGGATAGCGTCGATGCTGTCAAAGGCGTTCAGGGGTTCTTGTTCGAAGAGGTTGAGGGTTCGACCAGCTAGGTCGAGGAAATTGATTCGGGATTGTTGAGGTTTGTTGCTATCGTATGCTGGCATCTAAAACAGCGTGGATCCTTCTTGTCGATGTTTCCACAGGCACACAACGCAGGAGTGTCTCCAAAAGCTGTGTACTGTGAGCTTGTTTTCGAAATTTCCAACTGATTTAAACACGGAGCAAAGGGAGTTGCAGGGTCTATGGCAAAAGTAACAACCGCTTTGATGAGAGTAGCGGCACATATACTAAATTATAACCAGTAGAATCGATTGTAGACTCGTTCTTCTGTCAAGGGTTCAAGGCTCGGAGTTCCAGGGGTTATAAAAACCAAACTAAGACGGAGGTATTGTACGGTGGTGCAGTGATCGCGGGTACTGCGTAACAAGCAAGAGACTCGAAATCCGGAATCACAGAAGTGAACAAAGGTTGGTGCCGAAGCTATTGATTGTTTTGTAGACTAGAGAACGAGTGAAGAACAAACCTATCCTCCGCAAATCCAGCATCCTTATATACAGTTAACGCGACCATCGTCACCTTTGCTCACTCGTTCCAAAATACATCCTAACTCCACCCAACTATGTACGCAACCCTTTCAACCCGCGGCCTACGCCATAACCATCACGCCATATTTACAACGCAACCAACAAAACCTGATTCCTTCCAATGAAACCTGATTCCAATCAACGAAACCTGATTCCTTCCAACACAACCTGATTCCTTCTATCGAAACCTGTTTTCCTTCGTATTCCCTTTCCCCTTCATCGATCCTTATTCCTTCTTCGATCCTCACTTGACACAACCGTGACACTAAGCAGCGTTTTGATTTGCACAAACTCGTAGAATATACACTTGGTAACCATTGCTTGCCTGATGGTGTCATAGGCTAAGAAAAAGACCTTCAATCTGACATTTCCTCTCTTCCGTTGATCTTGGCAAGGTTTGTCCAGGTACATTCTCGTACACATATATACTCAGCTGTTGGCATATCTGAAAATGTCTTTTAGTTCCCTCTTCAAATTTACCCTGTCGCTTTCCTGGTACCCTTTCATCATTTTAATCTTTTTCCGAATGTTTTTGGAGCAATGATATGGCAAGGTGGAGAGGACAACATCCTGAGATGGGTAAATACTTGTGTGAGGGGAGAGGCTTTTGAATACTTTAATGAACTTGGTGATATCAGCCCAGCCAAAAGCTGGGGTGCTCCAATTGTTCCTGGGAGCAGCATTTGGTATTTCCCTTTGGCAATTGCAACAACATGGGACTCAATAAAGTTATTCTGCTCTTGAATCAAGTTCGGAGAGTTGGTGCAAGTGGTAATACTAGGGCTGAAGGAGACATTGGTGGGGGTGAACATGCCAGCCTCTCACAGGCTGGTGGTGGAAGTAGAACAGATGTGGGCACTGTTAGACATGTTAAACGTTGAGGTGGCGATAGAAGTAGCCGCAGTTTGTTTGTGCATTTTTTGGAACAGTGTTTTGGCAATTGATTTGTGAGTGTGAGAGGAAACTTTGATAATGTAGCCTAGCTGTCCCTTCTTCTACTTTTCCCTGTTGCTAGCTCCTTTTCCTGGATTGTGAGTGTCTTGGGTAGTTTTTTGTTCTTTTTTCTTGGTTTCTGATATATTCTTGCCTTCTATTAGCATCATTATTTCTATCCTATGGTTTCCGAATATAGTTCTCCAGCAACTCAATATTTTCATTCAACACTAAGGTTAGGGTTCAGGTTAGGAGCTCCTTTTCTTGGCATTGTTATTTCTATACCAAATATTTGACACTAACCTTCCAGCCACTGAAAATCAGTTTCGTGCTAAGGCTATCAATCGGATTTGGAATTTGCCCCAATTATGCGGTTGGTACCTGTGGTATTTGTTCTGATATATAGTCGGAGTTTTATCATCACAGTATTACAATTGTAGCTTCATTAGGGTCCCTGTATGAAGGCAGTACTTGTCATCCTGGTATGCAGTTGGTGCTCGTCATACCAGTTTGAACTCATTGCTTGTCATCCCAGTATATAGTTGGTGCTTGTTGTTCCAATATAGAGTTGGTGCTTCGGTTTTTGTTCTGGTATCAAGTTGATGCTTATTATCATGGTATAAAGTAAGTACTTAGTGTTAGCAACAGTTCCGGGTGACCCGGCTGCAGTCCAGGTTGGAACCGGAACTGGGCCCCCAGTTCGGTTGTGGAAGTGCCAAGGAACTGAACAGCCGGATCACAAGTGGTTCCAACCCGGAACCGAACTGAAACCAGCCAGGTTTTGGAGGGTCTCAGCTGCGGCAGATTCTCATTTTTCATCGGCCCCAATAATGCCATATTTTCTACATCAATTAGGTATTTGAGTTCTGATTGGATCGCAATATGTCATATACCTAGATTATGCAGTTTTTGACGCTCTTTAACCTCCCACTCTTCTATGTGCAATACGATTAGTATTCATTCAGTCGCTGCAAAACACAGTCAACTGTGACCGCATCTTCGGCTTGATTTCACAGTGACTCAATGAATACTAATTGTATTCCATATCAGCGTGTGGGAGGTGAAAGAGTGGCAAACACAGGATAATCTACGGATATAATATGTCACGATCCAATAAGAAATCGAATACTTAATCACAGCAATAGTTTTAGAGTAGAAATCTGCCAAAACCCGGTGGGTTCGGTTTTGTTCCAGATTGGAACCACATGTGATCGGGCGGTTCAGTTCCTCGGCGGATCCAGAACTGAACAGTTTGCCCCAGTTCCGGGATGGAAACCAGAGATATGTGCTGGTTTGGGTTTGGTATGGATCTGCAACCTGAACCAAACTGAACCCATACTTTGAAACTGTTGCTAACACTATCGGTGCATCAATTTGCGTCTGGGTGTGAAGTTGGTGCTTATCGTCAGCGTATGAAGTCGGTGCTTCGGATTTCATTCTGGTGTCAAGTCAGTATTTATCATCCCGGTGTAAGGGTGATGCCTTGCATGGTCGTTATCTTTTCATGTCAAGTTGTGGGGTCCTTTGGTTGACCATTCTATATTCAGCTTTCTAAGCCGAAATCTGCCGGTTAGAGATTCAGGGCTGGATGTCGAGGGTTCAGGGCTCGGGGTTCTAGGGGTGATACAATCCATGAGCCGGAAGGCTCCAGAGTCAAGAACAGCCTGAAGCTAGAGAAACAAAGACTGTACACAAGAGACTCAATCCAGCATTACCAAGCGTGAAAGATGTGAAAGCCGAAGTTGATTGATTGTTTCAATAGACGAGAGAATAAGTGAAGAAAGAAACTTATTCCCCACCGAAAACCTGGTTTATATACACGGATTTCACTCATTCCATAATACATTTGAACTCATGCTGTCTTTGTACACCGCTTTCATACGATTCCGTCATTTCCTGTGAAATCTTCATTTGAAACCTGATTTTATTCTCATCATGCTTTAGCCTTCATTCGAAATTTGATTTCATTCACATCATGCTTTAGCCTCCATTCGAAACCTGATTTCATTCTCGTTGTGGTTCATTATTCACCGATTATCACTCCACCACAGATTGTCACTCAATACAACCATGACAGTAGCGTCCCCATCTCCATTGCTGAGTACCTATGAGGTTCACAATCCTGGCATTCCAGGTTGTTCCATGTGCAAATCGTCAATAGCTTTAACTCCATCTACGCTGGTCGCGGGCTCCCAGCTGCACTTGTCATAGCCCCTCCATTTTACCAAATACTGCAGCTGCCTCCAGAACGGTCTGGAATCGTGTATCTACTGAACTTTGTACTCCTCTTCTCCGTCAACTATGACCAGTGGTGGTGGTTCGTGCTTTTGATTCGGGAAGGGATCCTAGGTGGCCTGCTCTAGTCTGGATATCGGTTGAATGTCGTGAATGCGTAGTTGATTTGGTAGCTTAATTCTATAGGCCCATGGACTGACGACCTCCGTGATTTCATATAGTCTAATACATTTCCAGTCCAGTTTCTTACTGGGTCGGGCGGTTGATAGATTTTGGGCATCCATCCATACTTTGTCTCCTATCTGTAACTCCGTTCCGACTCTTCATGATATGTTGGCCTGTTTAGATTGTACGGCTTGGGCTCGTTTCATTTCTGCTCTAAGTTCGCTCAAACGTTGTGCCATTCTTTGGGCCACCTGTTGCGCGTTGACTTTGCAGATGTCGTTCAGATTTCTGAACGGATATTGGCCAAAGGTCATTCGTGGATGGAATCCGTAATTGCCCAAAAATGCGGAATAATTTGGTGTTTCCAAGGTATGAATAACGGCCACGAACTCTGCCATGGGTGGCCATCGGACCCAGTCATATTAGTGATAATTGACGAAATTTCGAAGATACTGTTCCATTACTGCATTTACTCCCTCAGTGTGGCCGTCAGTCTGAGGGTAGAATGCGGTTGGCAGACTTCGTTTGATTCCCAATCTTTTGCACACGTGTTTCCAGAATTCTGAAGCGAATGGCAGCCCTCAATCTGATACAATTGTTTCGGGCAGTCTGTGCAGTCTGAACACTTCCTTAATGTACATTTTGCTCTGTTTCCTTCCATCCACGCTGTGAATACAAGGTACCAGATAACGTATTATTGTTGGACAATTGACCACTATCTATATTTCATTGAATCCTTCGCATTGTGGCCATCCAACTACAAAGTCTATGTTCAAGTCCTTCAACGGTTGCTCCAGTATCTCCAGTGGTTGTAGTAGTCCATGGGTTCTTCTGTGGGTTGCCTTACTCCACTGGCAGGTGTAGCAATTTTGTACATGATAGTCCGCATCCTTTTTGATCTGGCCCCAAGAGTGGGTTCTGCTTAGTAAGTCGTACGTCATTGCACGTCCTGGGTGTCCTGCAATGGGTGAATGATGGCACTCGTGGATCCATTTGAGTTTTCCTCATCCATCAGTTGCGTGTGCTGTGATTCGAAGATTGCTCGTGGCAGTTTGTTTTTTCACCGTTCTTCGGAGCTGTCATTCGGATACTGCTGACATACATTTCTTACCCAATTCCATAGCTCTTGGGAACTAACGGAATTGTTATCAACATTGATTGATTCTGTAAAGGCTACAATCAGCCGTTGGCGTACTTTCTTGTCAAGGTTTTCCATTTTTAGAACGATTTGCTGGATTGTTGCTGCCCCCCCCCCTTGGAAGGAATGACTGCTGGCATTCTTGTGAGTGCATTGGACTTCTGTCCTTGCTTGCCTGGGTGATAAACAATTGTGACCTGGAAACAGGAGAGAAATTTAGACCACCTTGTCTGCCTTCGATTTAACAGTTTCGACATCATGAACTATTCCAGATTATTATTATCCATCAGAATCTTGATCGGGTGTGCTGAACCTTGGCACTCGGTTGTCCATAGTTATAGGCTTTTAACCATTGTACGTAATTTCTGATCATAAATTTGGTAATTTTCTTCGGCAGGTGAATGTTTTTTGGAGAAGAAAGCCATTGGGGGTAGCATACCTTGATTGTGGTACTGGGAGAGAACTGCCGTGGATACGTAACTTGAGGCATCTGTTTCGGGAACTATCTCGATTTAACAATTGAAATGGACTAGCACTAGTGCTGCCGTAAATGCCCTTTTGAGTTCTGCGAATGCTCTTTTTTGATCAGGTCCCCAGCAAAAAGATACTAGCTATTTTCTGAGTTTTGTTAGTGGTTGCACTACCTTGCTATAAATCCGTATAAACTGTTGGAAAAATTAGCTATGCCTAAGAAGGCTTGGACTTCCTTGAGTTTCCCCGGTGCTTCCCAGTTTTCGACTGCTTGGACATTCTCCAGATCCATTCTGATTCCATTTACTCTGACAATTAGTCCTAAATATTTGACCTCTTCCTTATTAAACTTGTACTTCTCTCCCTTTAGGTAGAGGCTGGCTTCCTTGAGTAATGTCATTACCACTTGGACGTTCTGTTTAGGTTCCTGTAGATTATTGCAATGAATGAGGATGTCGTCCAATAAGGCCGTACAGAATATATTCAGAAAGAGGTGTACTATATCATTGATAAATTCTTGAAGCGATGCTTGCGCATTGGTAAGTCCAAAGAGCATAACTAAGGATTTGAAAAGTCTGTATTGGGTTGTGAAAGCAGTTTGCCATTGGTCTCCTTCTGCGATTGTAATCATATTATATCCTTCCTATATGTCCAATTTCGTGGCGTAACGAGCTTTGGATAGTCTTAGCAAGGTTTCTTGGATCAATGATAGAGGATACCGGTTTTTTATTGTTCCTTCGTTCAAGCCACAGTAGTTGACACAGGGTCTCAGGTGTCCTCCTGGATTTCGAACGAAGTACACCGGGGCACCACATGGCGATGACGATGATCGAATGAATCCCTTGGACAAGTTCTTCTCTATCCATTCTTTTATTACTCACAATTTTTCTCATGAGAGACTGTAGATAGGTCCAAATGGAGGTGTGAATCCTTCCTGCAGTTAAATCTTATGATTATAGGATCGATGCGGAGGTAATGTTACTGCGATTACTTTCCAGAATAGCGGAACACACCCGTGGTGTTCTTTGGGAATTACTTCTTTAAGAGGTTTGTTTAGTAGGTTCATTATTCCCAAGACTTTATTGATTTTGTACAATGTGACGGCATAGACCTTGAGTTTCTCTTTTCTTATTTTCCTCACAATGGTTGATGCCACTACTGCGCAAATGATTGATTTCTATCTTTCCAGATCTGCTGCTGTTGTTGCCATGTGATTGCCTTATACCCATATGCTCAAATGATGCTAACAATTCCGTTGATAGTAGCTGCTTTTGAAGGCAATCCTTCAGGCTTGGAATTTAATCATTACGTCATGAAGTTAGATCCATGTCAATACCAGTACGATCTGATAATGCCCAAATTTTGTTACGAACACTGGCAGTTGCTCTTGATGTGATCGGGTTTCTATATTGAACTTGGCCATGGTCGTAATGGTTCCTGATTCAATGGTTCTTCAATCGATAACCTCCAGCTCTCTTGATTCTCATAATTCTTTCTTTTGTAATTGATGAGGGCAAACAAAATCTTTATCCACAAATGCGATTAGCGTAGCTCCACAGTGGATTAGAGCGTGTGTATGGATTATTCTGTCTCCGATTGTCTGTGAACATTTCACAACCAGATGTTTGCTTTCCATTGAAAACTCCTTAATTTCTGCACTGCTAATTGAAAACTGCGAAATTCCAAAACAAGATTTAACAACGGTAGACAAAGGAAATTTGTGTCCAAAGCAATGGCCATCTTTATGGCACTGGCCTATACTTTTCCTGACTCGACTTCTTTTCCCAAATCTGTGTCCATTTCATTTCCTGCTTTCTTAAATGGTGTTACTTCCACCTGTTCTGATGCCGCCTTCTATTTCCTTGGGCATGATACTGTGAAATGTCTGCTATCCCTACAGTACATACAAAGTCCTCCTTCCCTTCGCCACTTGTGTGCTTCCAAAGTCATGTTCTTCCCTTGGACTACCGAGAGGTCCATCGGAGCATGACCATGGTATCCTGTCACGGTTCCTGCCGGTGCTGTTTCTGGGGTGGATGTGCTATTGGTTGTTGGGTCAGACTTCTTGTAGGTTCCTTTCATCTGCCTGACTTCATTTCCGCTGCTCATCTTACTATTTGTGAGTCTCTATTTGAGCCAAATTGGAGAATATCAACCAGGCTTGTCACGGTTGTGTTGAGTGACAATCGGTGGTAGAGTGATAATCAGTGAGTAATATAAAAGATAAAGTACGATGAGAATAAAATCAGGTTTCGGACGGATGCTAAAGCATGACAAGAATGAAATCAGGTGTCGAACGGAGCCTAAACCTTGATGAGAATGATATCAGATTTCGAATCAGAGTTTCACGAGAAATGACGGAATCGTATGAAAGCAGTGTACAAAGAGAGATACAGTTCAGATGTATTATGGAACGAGTGAAATCACAGTATATAAACCACACGTTTGGCAGAGAATAAGTTTCTTTCTTTACTCGTTCCCTCATTTATAAAACAATCAACTGGCTTCAGCTTTCACTTCTTTCACACTCTGTGATTCTGGATCGAGTCTCTTGCATACAGTCTTGATTTCATAGCTACAGGCTACTCCTAGATTCCTCCACCACATGGCTTCCGGTTTTTATGACCCCTGGAACCTCGAACCATTAACCCTCGATACCAAGCCCTGAACCCTGGACAGAAGAATCAGTCTACAATCGATAATTCAGGTTATATTTTTGTTTCATGTGCTGTTATGCTTACTGTTTAGGTTGCTATTATTGTCATCGCATTTGCAATGCATCTTGCAAAGTTTGTAAAACAGCAAGCAATTTCGAAAATAAATTGGCCATTCAATCCTACTGGAGACACATCTGTTAATGTTGCTTGTAGACTGTTGGAAGATCAACGAATCCAGATATTTTCGGCAACCAGTGCCACTTCCAAACACATGAGCGAGAACGAAAGGACCTGCGACTGTATTTTTTTTTGCTACTGTTCAGGGAAAGAAGGAGACCTAGACCACGATTATCGAGACCCAACTATCGACTCCCACCAAGAGCAATTCAGAATTGGGCTGTAACACCAACCTGCAACTGCGGCATAGAGGAATTCGATACTTTTTTCGATTGCATTGAGGAACATGATTGCATACACTGTTTACTTTGAATCATCAACTTAGAATCCCACTTGCCTTGGAATATAGCCCAAAGGCAAGCAAATACGCTTTTTTAAGCCAACATCGAAACAATTGAAGAGTATTAATCAATCAACGAAACAGATTGACAGCAATTCGCCATCAGGCGTTAATATGCTGGAACCCCAATAAGTGTATTTGGTACGAAATTCCCTGTGGCAACGACTGCTGGATATACTAGAAAAGCAATACCTGGAGGCACATCTGTGACAGCCTTGAAGTAGCACCAACGTTCGGTTGGAAAATCCGCAAACACCTACATCAATCACCATTCGAAAACTGCGACGATGTCAGGAGAATCTTCAAGAACAGCCCGCGATGTAACGTTGACCAGAGAACTGCAACTGGAATTGAAAAATGTAACGCACGCAAATACAAATGTAATGGATGAAACACAACTCCGGGAACATATCCAAGCAATCAACCCAAGACACACAGCCCTTGCTCAGTTACCAACCACCAGCAGGTTGAATAAATTGTTAAAAGAACAACAATCTGTGAAAAAAGCGGAAGTACGAATATCGAAGTTATTGGCAGAAGGAGACATGGTCATCGAGGAATGGAACAACCTCAAACAGGAGCTGCTTCGTACGCAACAGAAATTAAGAACCATGGGGGAGTGAGCCCCGGAATGCAATCACGGAGATCTGGAAGAAAAAGACCGGAACTGAGAACAACAATTGGAAAACAGAGTACCAGAGGGGACGGAAAATCTTAGACAGAAATGAGGGGAAAAAGAGAAACAGTGAAGGATATGTGGAGAAGAAAGAAACGAATATTGGGACCAGGTCTGAAGAGTGCTCGCGCTCTCGGGGAAAGGTGGTAATGGTAGTGGCAACAGAGGACATAAAGGCAGTGAAATTTTCCGATTATTGGAAACAGTTAGGAGAGCACACCGAGAATGGATGGCACAGTTAGCAATTAAAATTGCAGATGAACCACCATGATTCTTGGATGAGCAGTCCAAAATGCGCTATACAGCAAATCGACTAGAAAACGTGGTATTAAATCAGATCCAGCCATACATCAGCAGAATTACGGGTAAGCTCGATCTGCCATCATTGGAAAAACCATTCGACCAGTTATGGCGAGCCTTCAAGGATCAAGACATACGAGCCACCGCCAATCGACAATTCCTTAAGCTTCGACAAAATGAGCGAGAATTCTGTCAGTATTATGTAGAATTTGAATGATGGGTGCTGGATATCGACTGGAATGAAGTAGAACAAGTAAATCTGCTAAGACAAGGCTCATTCGAAGAATTGAAAGATTTACTACAACATTGCCACATTCCAGAAGACCTTTCAGAATCTGTCAAACTCTGCTCAAAGAGAGATTCACAGATCTGCGTTCGAGCTGCGGACAAAATATCAGGAAGATGGACAGCAGGATACAAGAAGTTTGAAACCGCAAACGACAGCACTCCCGCTCCATCAACCCCGGAGTCCGCACCTGCAGGAACCATAGCATGATATCAAGGCCCTGCTCCGATGGATCTCTCGGCAGTCAAAGGGAAGAAAATTACTCCAGAAGAACGCAAGCGACGAAGGGAAGGAGAACTTTGTACCTACTGCCGGGATAGCAGGCTGTTCACAGTATCATGCCCAAGAAAATTCAAAGCAGAATGAGGACAGGTGGATATAACACCTTTTGAGAAAGCAGGAAATGAAATGGACGCAGATTCGGAAAAAGAAGTCAAGTTGGAAAATGTTTAAGCTGGTGCAATAAGGATGCCCAATGCACTGGGCACAAATCTCCATTGCCTATAGTGGTAAAATCTCATTTTGTAATTTCCCAGTTTTTGATTAGTAGCGCAGAAATTAAGGAGTCTTAAATGGAAAGCAAGCATCATGTTGTAAATTGTACGCAGAAAATCAGGGAAAGAATAATTGATATGCACGCTGGAATTGTCTGCAGAGCCATGTGAATAGCATTTGTGAACAAAGATTGTGTTCGCCATCATCAATTAGAAGGGAAGGAATTACGAGAGTCAAAAGAATTAGAGGTTATCAATGGAAGGCCCATCGAATTAGGAACCATTGCAACCATGGCCAAGTTAAACATGCGAATATGATCTCATCAGAAACAACCAGCGTTGAAAACATAGTTTGGACATTATCTGATCATGCTGGGATTGCCATGGTTAAAACTCCAAGATATCATGGTCAAATTCCAGAGCCGAAGGATTGGCTTCGAATGCAGTTACTGCCAGCAGCACTGCCAGCATCATTCCAGCATATGGGTATGGGGCAACCACATGGAAACAACAGCCACAGATCCGGAAGGGCCGGAATTGGACATCTGCGCAGTAGCAGCATCACCTTTTGTGAAAGAATAAGAAGGGAGAAACTCAAGGTTTACACCATCACTCTGTTTAAAATCAACAAAGCTTTGGGAATAAAGAACCTACAGGAGAAACCCCTCGAAGAAATCATCTCCAAAGAATACCACAACTTTCTACCCTTGTTCAGCAAGGTAGTGGTGGAAACACTACCACCGCACCGACCCTACGATTATAAAATTCAGCTGCAAGAGGGGTTCACACCGCCATTTGTGTCAGGGTTGTGTCGAGTGAGGATCGAAGAAGGAATAAGGATCGATGAAGGGGAAAGGGAATACGAAGGAAAACAGGTTTTGATCAGAAGGAATCAGGTTTTGTTGTTTGCGTTGTAAATATGGCGTGATGGTTATGGCATAGGCCGCGGACTGAAAGGGTTGCGTACATAGTTGGGTAGAGTTAGGATGTATTTTGGAACGAGTGAGCAAAGGTGACGATGGTCGCGTTAACAGTATATAAGGATGCTGGATTTGCAGAGGATTGGTCTGTTCTTCACTCGTTCTCTAGTCTACAAAACAATCCATAGCTTCGGCACCACCTTTGTTCACTTCTGTGATTCCGGATTTCGAGTCTCTTGCTTGTTACGCAGTACCCGCGATCACTGCACCACCCGCCACCTCTACGTTTAGTTTGGTTTTATAACCCCTAGAACTGCGAGCATTGAACCCTTGACAGAAGAACGAGTCTACAATCGATTCTACCGGTTATATTTCAGTATATGTGCCGATATTCTCATCGAAGCGGCTGCTACTTTTGTCATAGACCTTGCAACTTCCTCTGTTCCGTGTTTAAATCAGTTGGAAACTTCGAAAACAAGCTCACAGTACACAGCTTTTGGAGACACTCCTGCGTTGTGTGCCTGTTGAACCATCGACAAGAAGGTTCCGCGCTGTTTTAAATGCTAGCATACGACCACAACAAATCACAACAATCCAGAATCAATTTCTTCGACCTAGCCGGTCGAACCATCAACCTCTTCGAAAAAGAACCCTTGAACTCCTTTGATAGCATCGACGCTATCCTCAACGAACCCGAGGAACCCTTGGAAGCATACTTCTGGGACGAACCACAAGCAGTATCACCTTGGAATAGCTACTGGACAGAAGCAGCAAGCAACGGAGGAGGCCTCCAAATCGACGACGCAGTATTCAGAAACTTCTGGACCAAGTACTACGGTCTTCACGTCGATTGCCAAAATGAAGAACCGTGCTACTGCGAACATAACTGCGGAGGAACACATACAACAATCGGTAGAGCAGCAGAAGCTCAATCAACGATATCAGAATCCACGATCAAGGCAACACAGAAGAAGATAGAAAGCCAAATCTCGTGGGCAGATTACAACGAACGAAAGGCGAACAAGGGAAAGGGAATTGACCGCGAGTTACATCCGGCTCCTTTACCAACCCCGCTAATCATCGTAACAACACCCAGCAATCACGAAGTGTTCTTCTGGTAGATGGTCAACCCGTTTCTAGAAGCAGAAATCGAAGTGGCAGTTCAACAAATCCAAAACAACATAGACAAAGTCAGAGACTGTTTGTCAGAACCTCGCCTGCTCACGGCCACCTCTCTACATCATCAGAAAGATGTCCGGAGAACCTTCACGATCGACTTGCGATGTCACGTTGACCGGAGCCTTACAGATGGAGCTGGAAATTGTGGCAACAAAAAATACAGAAACCATGAGCGAAGCACAGCTCAGGGAGCACATCAGGGACATCAACAAAGGGCTGAAAGCAATAAGCCAACTACCAACGACCAGCAGACTGAATGAATGCTCAAGGAACAGCAATCTGTGAAGAATGCGGAAGTACGAATATCGGAATTGTTGGCAGAAGAGAAAAAGTCGTCCAGGAAAGGGACAATCTGAAGCAGGAATTACTGCTTACTCAACAAACTGCGGCAACAACAGAATCACCGCAAACATGCAGTCATGGGGACCTGGTTGAAGAAATCCAGATCCTAAAACAAGCATTGGAGGAAGCAAATCCAGACCTGGCGGAATCGAAACAAGATCTGGAAGATGCTCAAGCTCAAATGGAAAAGTTTAGGGACCTGGCAGAAGAAAATCGACAACAGGTAACCAGGATTCTAAAGTTAACAGAGGGAAGAGGGGAGAGTCAAGAGTAAGAACAGAAGGGGAAGAGCGAGAAGAGAAGGTGAATGATATCACCAGTTTTTCAGGAGAAGATAGGAAGGAACTTCGAGGGTGGAAGGTGCAGCTGGCATTGAAGATAGCCGGAAAGCCGAAGGCATTCAACAACGAACAGAAGAAGCTGAGGTATGCAGTTGGATGTCTGAAAGGAGTGGCTCTGGCACAGTTAATGCCACACTGTGACGAAATCTCAGGGGAAGTCAAACTCAATACCCTGAAAGACCTAGTTGACCTGCTGGATGTAGCATTCGGAGATCAAGACAGAGCAGCAACAGCGAAGAGAGAACTCGAGAAACTCAGGCAACGAGACCGCCAATTCTCCCAGTACTACGCGGAATTCCAAAGATATGTAGTAGACACCAAATGGAACGAAGATGCACAATTGGACGCACTACGGAAAGGGCTGTCCAACGAACTCAAGGACTCCATACAGCACATCGAGGAGCCAGAAACCATGATCGAATTCGTTAAGATGGTGTCGAAAAGGGATTCACAGCTGAGGAGAAGAGCCGCGGAAAAGAAATCTGGAAAGTGGGAAGGATATAAAAGGTCCGACGCAACGACCAACACCACATCCGCCCCAGACGCAGCACCTGCAGGATCAGTTGCAGGTTATCACGGCCCTGCTCCAATGGACCTCTCAGCAGTAAAAGGGAAGAAGATTACACGTGAGGAAAGGAAGAGACGAAGGGAAGGGGGACATGTATGTACTGTGGGGATAGCAGACATTTCGCGGCATCATGCCCAAGGAAGTGAAGGCAGCATCAGGACAAACGGAAGTGTCACCGTTTAAGAAAGCAGCGAATGAAGGGGATGCAATTCGACAACAGGAAAGGAAAGGAAGTGGAATCGGGAAAGTTTAGTCCAGTGCAATAAGGATGGCAATTGCGCTGGAAACGAATCTCCTTTGTCAGTCAATGCTAGTTTTGGTATTTCGCAGTTTTCTATATCAAGCGCAGAAATAAAAGAGTCTTCTATGGAAAGCAAACACCTCGTTGTGAAATGCTCGCTGAAAATAAAAGCAAGATCATTGATACCCACGCTTTGATAGACTGCGGAGCTACTGGAATAGCATTCATTGACAAAGATTTCGTCCGCCATCATCAGTTATTGGAACAAGAATTAAAGGAATCAAGAGAATTAGAAGTTATAGATGGAAGGCCCATCGAATCAGGAACCATCACCACTATGGCTAAATTAGCTTAGGCATACGCGGACATCAGGAGCAATTACCAGCATTCGTTACGAAACTTGGACACTTCCAATCGTACTTGATTACCATGGCTACAACTCCACGATCTTACAGTCAAATTCCAAAAGAAAAGAATAGGATTGAAAGCAGTTACTGCCAAAACACGTCAACATCATTCGAGCGTATGGGTATGGGGAAATCATATGGAAACAACGGAATCTGAGGGGTCAAAACTGGACATATGCGCCATAGCAGCAGCCCCGTTTATGAGACGGAATAAAAAGGAGAAACTCAAGGTGTACGCGGTAACCTTATACGAAATCAACAAGGCCCTAGAAGTCAAGACCTTCAAGAAAACCGCTAGAACAGTTAATTCCTAAGGAATATCATGAGTTTCTCCCCTCTTCGATAAAGTAATCGCTGAAAGGCTACCACCACACAGACCGTACGATCATAAGATTACACTCCAAGACGGATTCACACCACCATTTGGACCAATATACAGCCTGTCAAGAGAAGAACTTCAGGTCCTGAAAGAATGGATTGAAAAGAATTTGTCAAAGGGATTCATCAGATCGTCATCATCACCATGCGGAGCACCGGTGTTGTTCGCACCTAAACCAAATGGAGGCTTACGACTGTGCGTGGACTATCGAGGACTCAACGAAGGAACCATAAAAAATCGATATCCATTACCATTAATCCAGGAAACCTTGTTGAGATTGTCAAAAGCCAAGTGGTACACCAAATTAGATGTCCGAGATGCCTACAATATGATTCGAATAGCAGAAGGAGACGAATGGAAAACGGCGTTTAGGACCCGTTATGGCCTGTTCGAATCCCTCGTTATGCCCTTCGGACTCACAAATGCACCAGCCAGCTTTCAGGAATTTATCAACGATACTCTTCGCCCCTTTCTGGACATCTTTTGTACGGCATTCCTGGACGACATCCTCATCTACAGTGACAATTTAAAAGAACATAAGGAACACGTCAGAGCAATAATGACAACGCTTAAGGAGGCCGGTCTGTATCTGAAAGCGGAAAAATGCGAGTTTCATCAACAGGAGGTAAAGTACCTGGATTGATAGTTGGGGTAAACGGGATTAGAATGGATCCAGAAAAAGTAACAGCGGTGAAGGAGTGGGAAGCACCTGGCAAGCTCAAGGAAGTTCAAGCGTTTTTAGGATTCGCCAATTTCTATCGAAGATTTATCAGGAATTACAGCAGGGTGGTCCAACCGTTGACAAAGCTAACGAAAAAGCTGGTACCATTTCACTGGGGACCCGATCAGAAACGAGCCTTTGCGGAGTTAAAAGAAGCATTTACAACAGCACCAGTTCTAGCACACTTCGACTATGAGAAAGAAATCGTTTTGGAAACCGATGCCTCGAGCTATGTATCTGCAGGAGTACTATCCCAATACGACGATCAAGGAATCCTTCATCCGGTAGCGTTCTTTTCGAAAAAACATACACCGGCAGAAGAGAATTACGAGATTTACGATCAAGAACTGGGAGCCATAGTTAAAAGTCTGGAACAATGGAGACCAGAATGCGAAGGGTCAGTACATCCTATTAAGATACTGACGGACCACAAGAACCTCGAATACTTCATGACGTCAAAGCTACTTAATAGAAGACAAACTAGATGGTCCGAATTCCTGTCAAGATTCAAGTTTAAGATATATACCGCCCAGGAAAGCAAGGTCAAAAGCCCGATGCACTCACCAGAATGCCAGGAGACATTCCTCCGAAGGGGGGGCAGAAAAAACCCAACAAATCGTGCTCAAAACGGAGAATCTCGACAAACGAATACAACAAGGACTGGTGATAGCATTCGCAGAAGTGGTAAATCAGGACGAAACCGATCCAAAGGAGTTGTGGAACTGGATTAAAAACGTATGCAAGGACTGCCCATTCGATAGCAGCGAAGGACTGTGTCTCAACGCAACGGACGTCAAAAAGATTCGGACAAGCTGCAACTGATACAGGACCATCATGATATACCGGCAGCAGGACATCCAGGACGAGCAAAAACCTTCGAACTCCTCAAAAGAAATAGTCAATGGCCAGGTATGAGGAAGGACGTGGACAGGTACGTACGAAACTGCCATGTATGTCAACGCAGCAAAGCAACTCATCAGAAGATCCACGGATGGCTCAAACCACTGGAAATACCGCAACAACCATGGAAGGATCTGAGTATGGATTTCGTGGTGGGTTACCGGAAAGCGATGGGTACAACGCCATATGGGTAGTGGTTGACAGGTTGTCAAAAATGAAACATTTAGTGCCATGTCGGGACGATACAGACGGCAAGAAGCTGGGCGAGATGTTTATACGAGAAGTGTTCAAGTTACATGGTTTACCGGATACCATAGTATCAGACAGAGGACCCCAATTCGCATCAGAGTTCTGGAGACACGTTTGTGAAAGACTTGGAATCGAACGAAGGCTGTCAACCGCGTTTCACCCACAGACAGATGGACAAACGGAACGAATGAACGCTATTATGGAACAGTACCTCAGGGCCTTCGTCAATTATCAACAGAACGACTGGACACAGTGGCTACCAATGGCAGAATTCGCGTCGAACAATCACGCCTCGGAAACAACAGGATGCTCACCGTTCTTTGGTAATTACGGATTTCATCCAAGAATGACCTTTAGCCAACATCCGATTCAGAATGGGAACGATATCAGGGAAGTAAATGCAAATACCCTCTCCCAGAAAATGAACGATATCTTCCAACAGATGAAGGCTGAAATAACTCGAGCACAAGATATTCAGCGGAACAAGCAGACAAGCATCGACGAGAGGGAGTGCAGATGGAGGTTTGGGATCGAGTCTGGATGGACGCCAGGAATATTACAACACAACGACCCAGCAAGAAGCTTGACTGGAAACGCCTGGGACAATACGACATTACGGAGGTTATTAGTCCGTGGGCTTATCGATTACAATTACCCAAGGACCTTCACATTCATCCAGTACAATCAATCTCCCGCTTGACCAAAGTATCGGAAGACCCTCTGCCAGGGCAAATCGAATTGGCACCACCTGCAGTTATCGTGGACGGAGAAGAAGAATACAAAGTGGAACGTATCGACGACTCGAGGATGTTTCGACGACAACTGCAGTATCTGGTTGAGTGGAAAGGCTGTGATGAAGAAAGCTGGGAACCAGCGGTTAACGTGGATGGGCTTCAAGCAATTGATGTTTTCCATGCGAAACAACCTGGCAAGCCCGGATCAACAGCTTCGTAGGAACTTAGCATGAGGGTGGGGGAGCTACTGTCACGGTTGTGTCGGGTGAGGATCGAAGAAGGAATAAGGATCGATGAAGGGGAAAGGGAATACGAAGGAAAACAGGTTTTGATAAGAAGGAATCAGGTTTTGTTGGTTGCGTTGTAAATATGGCGTGATGGTTATGGCATAGGCCGCAGACTGAAAGGGTTGCGTACATAGTTGGGTAGAGTTAGGATGTATTTTGGAACGAGTGAGCAAAGGTGATGACGGTCGCGTTAACAGTATATAAGGATGCTGGATTTGCGGAGGATAGGTCTGTTCTTCACTCGATCTCTAGTCTACAAAACAATCCATAGCTTCGGCACCACCTTTGTTCACTTCTGTGATTCCGGATTTCGAGTCTCTTGCTTGTTACGCAGTACCCGCGATCACTGCACCACCCGCCACGTCTACGTTTAGTTTGGTTTTATAACCCCTAGAACTCCGAGCCATGAACCCTTGACAATTTGGATCTATTTACAGCTTATCCCGAGAAGAACTACAAGTTTTAAAAGAATAAATAGAGAAAAACTTGTCTAAGGGATTTATCTGGTCGTCTTCATCATCTTGCGCAGCCCCAGTACTTTTCACTTGAAATCCAGAAGGAGGCTTAAGACACTGTGTCGATTATTGAGGCCTAAATGCAGGAACAATAAAAAACCGGTACCCCCTACCATTAATCCAAGAAACCTTGCTAGGACTCTCGAAGGCTTGCTATTACACCAAGCTAGACATCCACGATGCGTATAACATGATTAGAATTGCAGAAGGGAATGAATGGAAAACGTCTTTCAGGACCCGCTATGGACTTTTTGAATCCCTGGTTATGCCTTTCGGACTTACCAATGCACCAGCATTCTTCCAACAATTCATCAACAATACACTACGACTCTTTCTGGACATTTTCTGCATACTCTTTTCAGATGACATCCTAATCTACAGCGATACCCTGAAAGAATCCAAAGAACCTGTCCGAGCTGTAATGACATCACTCAAGGATGCTGGCCTCAACCTCAAAGCAGAGAAATGCAAGTTTCATAAGGAAGAATTTAAATATCTAGCATTAATCATTGGAGTAAACAGAATCAGAATACATACAGAGACAGTCCAAGCGATCGAAATCTGGGAAACACTGGGGAAACTCCAAGAAGTCCAAGCCTTTCTAGGCTTTGCTAATTTTTACTGACAATTCATACAAAATTATAGCAAAGTAGTGCAACCACTAACAAAACTCATGAAAAAGCTGGTATCTTTTTACTGGGGACCCGATCAGGAAAGAGCATTCTACGAACTCAAGATAACTTTAACAACGGCCCCGGAACTAGCGAATCTCAATTATCAAAAAGAGATAGTTCTAGAATCCGACGCTTCGACCTACGCATCAACAGAAGTCCTTTCCCAGTATGATGATTATGGAGTACTACATCCAGTGGCCTTCTTGTCGAAAAAACATTCACCCGCCGAAGAAAATTACAAAATCTATGATCAAGAATCACGCGCGATAGTCAAAAGCCTGGAACAATGGAGACCTGAATACGAAGGTTCAGCACATTCGATTAACATTCTCACAGTCCCCAAACAATGTGGAAAACATCATGACATCGAAACTACTGAATTGAAGGCAGACCAGATGGTCCAAGTTCCTGTCGAGGTTTAAATTCAAGATAGTTTATCGACCAGGAACGCAAGGTCCAAAACCTGATGCACTCACAAGAATGGCAGGAAACATTCCTCCGAATGGGGGGGCAGAAAAAACCAAGCAAATCATGCTAAAAATAGAAAACCTTAAGGTGAGAGTATGTTAAGGGATAATCAGGGCATTCGCAGAGACAGTCAACCTCGATGATGACTCCTCCAGTTCCGAGCAGTTATGGAATTCGGTGAAAAAGGTGTCTCAGCATTGCCCTTACAACAGTAGCAAAGGGCAATGTACGCATAAGGCTCAGTCGCTGGAAATCTCTGAAATACAAATCCTACCAACAGACGTGGACAAGCTCAAGTGGATTCAGGAATGCCATGATTCTCCGGTTGCGGAACACCCAGGACGGGCAAAAACTTACAACCTGCTAAGCCAAAGCCATTCCTGGAACCAGATGAGAAAGAACATAGACCACTACATATGAAACTGCCACACCTGCCATCGTAGCAAGGCTATCCACGAAAAACCTCATGGCGTGTTACGACTGTTAGAAGTACTCAAGCAACCATGAAAAGATTTGAGCATGGACTTCGTAGTTGGACTCCCAGAAAGCGAAGGGTTCAACGCAGTATGGATAGTGGTCGATCACCAAACGAAGATGCAACATTTAGTACCCTGTACTGACAAAGTAGATGGAAAGAAAATGGGCGAAAAGTACATCAAGGAAGTGTTCAGACCGCATGGACTGCCCGAAGCAATAGTATTGGATTGAGGGCCGCAATTCGCTTCGGAATTCTGAAAACACGTCTGCGAAAGATTGGGAATTGAACGAAGACGGTGAACTGCATTCCACCCTCAGACTGACGGTCAAACTGAGAGAGTCAATACAGTAATGGCACAGTATCATCGAAATTTCGTCGATTATCAGCAAAATGACCGGGTCCGATGGCTACCCATGGCAGAGTTGGCAGCCAATAATCATACCTCGGACACAACGAATTACTTCGCTTTTTTTGGCAATTACAGATTCCATCCACAAATGAACTTTGGCCAACATCCGCTCTGAAATCCGAACAACATCTGTGAAGTCAACAGGTAGCAGGTGGCCCAACAAGTGGAACAACTCTTTAGCGAACTTAGAGCAGAAATAAAAAGCGCCCAAGCCATACAGTTTGAACAGGCCAACAAATCACAAAGAGTCGGAACGGAGTTGCAGATAGAAGGCAAAGTATGGATGGAAGCCAGAAATCTATCGACAGCCTGACCCAGTAGGAAACTGGACTGGAAACCTATTGGACCATATGAAATCATGGAGGTTGTCAGTCCATGGGCCTATAGAATTTAGCTACCAAATCAACTACGTATTCACAATGTTCAACCGATGTTCAGACTAGAGACAGCCACCCAGGATCCCGTCCCAAATCCAAAGCAAGAACCACCACCACCTGTAATCGTGGACGGAGAAGAGGAGTACAAAGATGAGCGGATAGGCGATTTCAGGCTGTTCCAGAGCCAGCTGAAGTATTTAATATACTGGAAGGACTACGACGAGCGCAGCTGGGAGCCCACGACCAATATAGATGTACTTAAAACTATGGACAATTTTCACATGAAACACCCTGGCAAGTCTGGATTGTGAACCTCGTAGGTACTTGGCATTGGAGATGGGGAAGCTACTGTCACGCTTGTGTTGAGTGATGATGGGTGGTAGAGTGATGATCGGTGCATAATAAAAATGATACACCACAATGAGAATGAATCAGGTTTCGGATGGAGGCGAAAGTATGACGAGAATGAAATCAGGTTTCGAATAGAGGCAAAAGCATGACGAGAATGAAATCAGGTTTCGAATCAGGGTGTTACGGAAAACGACAGAATTGTACGAAAGCAGTGTACAAAGAAAGCAGGATTTCGGATGTATTAGAGAACAAGTCAAATCACTGTATATAAACCAGGCGTTCGGCAGAGGATAAGTTTCTTTCATCACTCGTTCTCTCGTCTATAAAACAATCAACTAGGTTCGGCTTTCACTTCTTCCACACTCGGTGATTTTGGATTCAGTCTCTTGCATACAATCCTTGTTTTGTAGCTACAGACTACTCCAAGATTCCTCGACCACCCGGCTTGCAGTTTTTATAACCCCTAGAATCTCGAGCCCTGAACCCTCAATACCGAGCCCTGAACTCTTGACAAGGCTTTCTGGCTCTTCTGTGTGTTGTAGGGAGTCCTTAAGTTCATTGGATAGACCGTTTTGTAATGCATCCATTTGGGCTTGTACGTTTCATATGATATCCACTACGTATCTTTGGAATTCTGGGTAGTACTGGGAGAACTTGCCGTCATGTTGCTTGAGTTTCGACAGTTCCCTCTTGGCTGTCACTGCTTTGTTTTGATCTGCGAAGGCTAGGTCCAGCAAGTCCACTAGGTCTTTCAAAGTTTCGAGCTTGATTTCTCCAGTGATCTCATCGCATAACGGCATCAATTCTGCCAAAGCTAACCCCTTCAGACTCCCCACTGCGTACCTCAGCTTCTTCTGTTCGGTATTGAAAGCTCTTGGTTTTCTGGCAATCTTTAAGGCTGACTGCAACTTCCAGCCTCAGAGTTCCTTTCTGTCTTCTCCTGAAAAGCTGGCGATCTTGTTTACCTTCTCTTTTCTTTCTTCCCTTTCTTCTGTCTATCCTTGGGTCAATCTTAAGATTTGGGTTACCTGTTACCGATTTTCCTCTGCCAAATTTCTGAACTTCTCCATCTGTGCCTGAGCATCATCCAGGTCCTGTTTCAATTCTTCCGGATCTGGGTTATTCTCTTCCAGCTGTTGTTCCAAGTTTTGGACTTTTGTTTCCAGATCTCCGTGATTGCATTCTGGGGTTCTTTGTTCGGTGGTTCTTAACCTTTGTTGTGTAAGAAGCAGATCCTGTTTCAGGTAGTTGAATTCCTCGATGACCATGTTTCCTTGTTCTTGTCACAGTTGGGTTGAGTGACAATCGGTGGAGAAGTGATGATCGGTAAATAATACAAAAGATGAAGAACGACCAGAATGAAATCAGGTTTCAAACGCAGGCTCAAGCACGACGAGAACGAAATCAGGTTTCAAACGGAGACTAAAGCATGACAAGAACGAACTCAGGTTTCGAACGGAGGCTAAAGAATGACAAGAATGAAATCAAGTTTCGAATTAGGATTTCACGAGAAACAACGGAATCGCATGAAAGCGGTGTACAAAGATAGCAGAAGTTCAGATATATTATGGAACGAGTGAAATCACTGTATATAAACCAGGCATTTGGTGGAGGATAAAGTTTTTTCTTCACTTGTTCTCTCGTCTATAAAAGATTCAATTGGCTTTGGCTTTCACTGCTTTCATACTCGGAGATTCTGGATCGAGTCTCTTGTGTACAGTCCTCGTTTCGTCAGCTACAGACCATTCTTAACTCTTGAGCCTTCTGGCTTCCGGATATTATAACCCTTAGAACCCAAGCCCTGAACCGTCGACACCCTGCCATGAACCCTTGACAGAAGAACGAGTCTAAAATCAATTCATCCGGTTATATTCTTGTTTTTTGTGCTATGATCCTCACTGCTTAGGCTGCTATTACTGTCATCGCACGTGCAACACATCCTGCAAAGTTTCAAATCAGCAAGCAACTTCAAAAACATATTGGTTATCCATTCCTACTGGAGACACATCTGTTTACCTTGTTTGTGGACCTTTCAAACACCTACAAATCCAGATATTTTTGGCAATCAGTGCCACTTCTAAATATATGAGCGAGAACGAAAGGACCTGCGACAGTATTAATTTTTGCGACTGTCTGGAAGGAGAAGGAGATTTAGATCACGATTATCTAAACCCAACCATCCACTGCAACTGCGGAGCATTTCAAGAGTGGATCGAAATATCTACCTACAACAGCGGTATAGAAGAATTCGAAACATTTTTCAATTGCATCGAGGTATGCGATTGTATCCTTTGTTCACTGTGGACCCTTGGTCTCGAAACCCTCTTGCCTTGGTATCTAGCCAGGCGTCAATGTGCTGGAACCCCAATAAGTGTATTTGGTGTGAAATCCCTTGTGGCAAGAACTGCTGGATATACTGGAAAAGCGATACCTGGAGGCACATCTGTGACAAGTGCCTTGAAGTAGCACAAACCTTCGGCAGGAATATCCATAAATATCTACACCAATCACCGTTTGCAAATTGCAAAGATGTCAGGAGGAGCTTCAAGAACAACCCACAATGTGATGCTGACCGGGGCACTACAATTGGAACTGGAAAACGTAATGATGGCAAATACGGAGATCATGAACGAAGAGCAGCTCAGGAGTCACATTCAGGACATCAACATAGGACTAAAGCCCTGGCTCAGTTGCTGACAACCAACAGGTTGAACGAATTGCAAAAGAAACGGCAATCTGTGAACAATGTGGTGGCACGAATATCGGAATTGTTGGCAGAAGGAAACAAGGTCATCGAGGAACGGAACAACCTGAAACCGGAGCTGCTTCTTACGCAACATAAGTAAAGACCCACGGAGGAAAGAGTACCAGTCGGCATACCTGGATACCTGCAAGCCAAGATCACAAATCTGGAACAATGATTGGAAAACAGAGTACCAGAAGGGACGGAATACCTCAGACAGGAACTAGAAGAAACAGAAGAACATTTGAGAATCTGTGGACAAGAAAGAAACAAATATCAGGATCAGGTCAAGCGAGTATTAGAACTGGCAGGCACATCGGATGGTGGCAACGGTGGTAGAGGACACAAAGGCAGGGATATTCTCAGGTTCTCTGGAACAGACCAAAGGGCACTTCGAGAATGGATGGCACAACTAGCCATGAAAATTGCGGATGAACCGGGACGATTGATTAGCATATAAACCAAAATGAGGTACGTGGCAATGCTACTGGAAAATGTGGCCCTGAATCAAATTCAACCGTATATCGACAGTAAAACTGGAGATCTGATGTTAGAGTCACTAGAAAAATTACTGGACCTGTTGCAATTGGCCATCCATGACCCAGACATACGGGCCACAGCGAATCGGGAACTACTCAAACTTAAGCAAAAGGATTGAGAAATTGCCCAATACTACGCAAAATTCTTACAGTGGGTACCTGACGTCGGTTGGAACGAAGCAGCCCATTTGGAAGTATTACGACAAGGCCTATCTGAGGAGCTGAACGACTCATGACAGCACTGCAACATCTGGTTGGACCACACGGAATTTTTCAAATTGTATTCGAAGAGAGACTTCCCAATCCACGTCCGAGCGGCGGACAGAAAGCCAGGAAGATGGACATCAGGGTCAAAGAAACACGAAACCATGAGCAACACCACACCTGTCCCAGAAATAGCACCCACAGGCACTGTGGCAGATTACCACGGTGCAGGTGGTCTTGATTAGGGTGCGGCTCTGCGGGTCGCTCGCGTAGTTAGCTTTAGCGCGACTTCGGCTGCATCACCAATAATATTCACTTCCACATGTACGAAAGGGTCCATTTACCCACATTGGTAGCAACACTCAACTTCTGACGGCTTCATAAGCATCAGAAGCGATCAAAACAATGCACGATGGTTGATTCCCCCGGTATACCCTTGAACCAGTGGAATGCCAGCGGCTCGGAGACATCGCGTGCGTCTTCCGACTTCCCGACCATTCCTGCTATGCCCGGCGCACACGACGCGCAGGATATCAGTTTTAAAGACAGAATCGACCAGGCTGAGTCAATTAGGTTTAGCAGCAAGTTCACGACCATAGCCGCAGGCTTCGAACCTGCAGAACTTTGCTCGGCGGAATACGTTACGACACGAAAGAAGATCATCGCTGACGGCCCAGGGCACTTGTCTGACCAAGAAATCAACTGGATCTAGGCTACAGAGGATGTCCAGCTAGAGATGATCGATGCTGGCCTGTCGGAGAGCCTTGAACAAGCAGAAAAATTCGCCAAGATTTGCGAACTCAACGAAAGTTTGGCCGCTAAAGTCAAGGAGTTGGAGGATGCTGAGCCTGTCCAAGGCCCGAACAAGGAGTTGGCGGCAGCTCATCAAGAAATAGACGAGTTGGAGGAAGAGCTCCGGATCGAGAACCGTCACTCTGCCAAGTTGGAGAGGCGGCTGGAAAAGTGCAAATCGGAGCCGGAGTCAATGGAGCACACTGCCGACCACACCGCCGTCGCACAGCTCCAGCTAGAAAAGAATATGCTGCTGCACCAAGTCAAAAGTCTCTCCTCCGAGAAAAGCGAGCTTCAATCCGAATTGAGAGCGTTCGAGCGCGTCATTCAACGACTCACGACTAACCAAGTACATGCGACTCCAGCGCCCAACACCTCCGAACCCACCCCAGGCTCATTCGGCAACCGTGGCTCCTCCGAGTCATCCCCTGGCCTATCAGGACGCCGTGGCTTCTCCTTCAAATCGTCTAACCTTCCGACGTACGATGGCAAATGAACTCTGGATGATGTCACCACCTTCCTGTTTGCTTTGGAACAACACTTCAAGAATGCTGTCCAGGCCATCGGATGGGTCGGCACTACGGGTTGGGGCGAGCAAGCGGTGCTGCAACCGAAATGAGACGCAGCAATCTGGGCCATGCATCGTTTCCCAATAAGTACGCCTATAGAATGGTCCACCTTGTGCATGGAGTTGAAAGCTAAGTATATCCTGTCCAACGCCTTGGACCTGGTCAAATGCAAATGGGAGGAGCTGAGCCTAAAGAAGGGAGAACGCGTCACAGAGTTTAACGAGCGTTTCCAGTGCCTCCGTTCGAAGTTAGACCCACACCAGCCGATTTCAGCTGAAATGTTAGCCGACGCTTATGGGTACAAGATTGACAAGGGTCACCAGGGTGTTTATAAAGACTTGGTTCGGTATATTGGCATGCGTGACAGGACTCCAACCCATGAGCAGCGCATGGAACACCTGGCTGCGTTGGACACGTCTCTCAACAGGTCTCAATCCGCATGCAGCTCCAACGCGAATACTAATACAACTACGAAAGCCTCTGCTGGAAAAATCGACTCCAAGAATAGCGATACGATTAGCACAACTGGCACGGCCAAAGGCAACGGTATAACCTGTTACAACTGCGGTCAGGTGGGCCATATCTCTCGCAACTGCCCGAACCGTGACTTGATGAAGAAGCTACTTGAGCAAGCTTTGGTCAGCAAAGATGCCCCGAAAGTCAAGTCTGGCCGCCTGCGCAAGGACAAGAAAACGGGAGGTGCGCCGGCCGGGTGAAAAGAGAGTGGACGGCTTGCCGAGGAGAAAGAAGTCAAGTCGGAGACGGACAGTGAGGCGGGAAGCGGGTTGGAGAATCTTTCAGACTCGGACTCTGAGGCGGGAAAAGTCAGAGGAGGACAGTGGCTGCGGCTGTATCTCCCATAAAAACACCATCATGTACGGTATCATCAAAAAAGGGTGGCTGCGGCTGTATCTCCCATAAAAACACCATCATGTACGGTATCATCAAAAAAGGGTGGCAGACTTGTGCCAGATAGTCAATTCAAGTTGTTCACCCATTACCATCACTTGAAAATCAGCAAACTAGATGATCCAGTGGTCGACCTACTAAGGTTTAAGTGCAAAATACGATACCAAACGGAAAAGGGATGGTGGAGCAGCAGAAAGGAACGAGTAGTGAAGGACGATGGCGCATCAGAGAACTATGTGGGCCGGAAATTCCTCGAGAAGCTTAAACGCCATGGGGCAGCCCTGAGCACAAATGATGCAGGATGGATGATTGTGGAAACTGCCAATGTCAATTCAGAAGACGGCATAGAGAAACTCCAACAAGTGAAATTGAAGCTGAGACTTCGGTCGTCATATGTTTATGAGACAGAATTTACGGTCTACGACGTCAAGGGTTTTGATATCGTACTAGGCAAA
This sequence comes from Trichophaea hybrida, assembly GCA_015178995.1. Lineage (NCBI taxonomy): Eukaryota > Fungi > Ascomycota > Pezizomycetes > Pezizales > Pyronemataceae > Trichophaea > Trichophaea hybrida. The sequence continues at coordinate 50,763 of WHVE01000759.1, forward strand.
AGATGGATGCGTGACATAAATCGCAGTTATCAAATCGACCACAACAGCAACGAAATGTGGATCGCTGATAACCTCTGGGAAGAAAGAGAGGAAGGCCGAGTGCACTACCTACCTGGCTTACGCCCCGTGGACGTTGACGATAGTATCGCGGAGCAGGCTAAATTCATGGGCATCCACATCATACGGAAGGCGGAACTCAAAAACCTATCTGCCCGCATGTTGCAACGGGCATTTCTGTTCAAAGTGCATCACCGCGGCGATGGTGACACCCACCCCACAAACGAACCCCCGGGCGAGTTCCAAGAAATGTTGACAGAATTCCAGGACCTCTTTGGCGAGCCGACATATGCAAATTCGCAGAAAGGAAGGCAGGCCGATTTCGAAATTAAAACGGACCCAGATGGCAAAATACCGTTCCGCTCTCCTTGCCGCATCTCTCCGCGAGAGGAAGAGGAGCTTCGGAGGCAGATAGACAATGCGATTTGCTGCGGTTGGAATCAGCCCTCTCGAAGTAATTTCGGCTCACCAGTTGTATTCGTGCCAAAATCTGACGGTACTCTGCGTATGTGTATCGACTATCGTGCAGTAAATGCCATAACCGTCAAGAACCGTTATCCTCTCCCACACATTGAAGATTTACTCAACTCCATGCATGGTTCCTGCTGGTTCACTAAATTGGACTTGGCAGCCAGTTATCACCAAATTCACATTTCAGCAGCGGACAGACAAAAGACGGCCTTCACCACTAAATTTGGCTTGTATGAGTGGCGAGTCCTTCCATTTGGCCTGGCGAACGCACCTGGTCAGTTCATGCGCATGATGAACAGCATTCTAGAGCCAATGAAACAAAAGTTCATCGTCGTATACCTTGACAATATTATGATTCACAGCCGTACCCTGGCGGAACACGTTGTACATGTCCGAAAAGTGCTGACCTTACTAGCAGAACAGGGTCTCAAGGCCAAACGTGCAAAATGCGCCTGGGCCCGTCAGAAAGTTGACTTCTGCGGCTTCGATATTGACAAGGACGGCATCTACGCCCAGGAACATAAAACCAGTGTGGTCATGGATTTGCCCCTACCCGAAAACAGTAACGACATCAGGGGCTTCCTGGGCCTCACCAGTTACTATAGGAAATTCATCGAACACTACGCTCACATCGCCATACCGTTGTACACTGTTGCCACCCCTCCGAAAGGTAAAGGTGATGTTGGGCGGCGACGTGGAGAGCCGAGAAAGATCATTTGCCCTCCATTCGCCTGGGATAAGGAATGCCAGCGTGCTTTCGATACCCTCAAGAAGGCACTCTGTAATGCCCCAGTCCTTGCTCTACTGGACCCCAAAGCCAAATATTGCCTGCATGTCGATGCCAGCCAATATGCGCTGGGCGCGGTGCTCCCCCAGGTGCAAGACAAGGAAGAAAAGCTACTGGGATACTTCAGCCGAAAATTACACGATGCAGAGACGCGATACCCGGCATATGACCGAGAACTGTTAGGTATCCGAGATGCGGTATTCTATTGGAAATTCAACCTAGACGGATCCGAGCAGCCATTTTTGGTACACACGGACCATGCGACCCTGCGTTGGATACTCACACAACCACACCTCACCGTACTTCAAATGGATATCCTGACGGTCCTCCAGAATTTCGACTGGGAGGTCAGGCATATCCCGGGTGTCAAAAACCAGGTCGTGGACGCATTGTCTCGCCGCCCGGATTTGCGACGGGAGCGTTGCAACCTAATGGCACTTGAAGTTACGGCGGCCGGAGAATGGATTGATGACATCAAGGCGGGCATAATTGACGATGAATGGTTCTGACCCATCGCACATTTCTTGGCCAACCCGAGTCACCGCCCCCCACGGCCCACCGCATCTGCCAAGGAGTGTAAATTTTGGGTGTCAGCACAACGTTTCTATTTGGAAGAGAATGGCCCATTGTGGTTACGTGGAGATTTGGAAAATAAAGAGGTGGAAAAAAACGCAGGGGCAAGGAACAAGGGTGGAGAAGAAGAAAAAAGGGCAAAAGAGAAGGAAGTGGAGCCAGAAAATAACGCAAGGGCAAGGAAGGAGGCCAGCAAAGATGAAATAGGGGCAAAAAATATGGAGGAACAAGGAGAGGCGGAGAAGAATGCTAAGGGAGGTCGGCTGTGTATCCCAAAGACGATGCGGCGACGAATCCTCCACGAGGCCCACGACACGCCAGCGGGGGAACACTTCGGTGCAGATCGAACACACTTACGCATGAAAGACAGATATTTCTGGAAGAAAATATGGCGCGATACCCAGCGTGATATCGTGGGTTGCGACTTATGCCATCGAACTGACCACCGGAGTGGGAAACCCATGGGCCTCCTGCAACCACTGCCTATAGCAAAAGGCCGTTGGCAGAGAATCGGCATTGACTTCATCACCGATTTGCCGACCTCGGAAAATGGCCACGACTGCATCGTAACTTTTATCGACCACATGACCAAGAAAGCACATTGGCGAGCCTGTAAGAAAACAATCGACGCCCCGGCCTTCGCGCGCATGTATATCGACGATATTGTCCGCCTGCACGGAGTGCCACAGGAGGTGGTATCAGACTGCGATGTACGTTTCACTGCAGACTACTGGAGAGAGGTTGCGAGGATCCTGCAGACCAAGCTGCTCATGTCAACAGCGTTCCGCCCAGAAACGGATGGTCTCTCAGAGAATTCAAACAAGACAGTCGTGCGTTATTTGCGAGGTTTCGCAACTCACGATCAGGCCAATTGGGACAACTACCTCCCAGTAGCGGAGTATGCTTACAATTCCTCCGTACATCGTTCGACGAAGCAGATGCCTTTTGAGCTCGATCTAGGTTATGATCCTTCTTTGCCGCTGGACTTAATTGCAGATCTCCAAAGCCCCAGGCCAAAAGAGTCGGCGAAAACCTTGCAAGGCCATGAATTCGTCGAACGATTACAACGTATTTGGGAGTCGCCATGGATGAGCTCTGCGATGCTCAGGATCAACAGGTAGCAGAAGCCAATAGGTCACGACGTCCAATCGACCCCGCCATTGCCGCCGGTGCGAAGGTATTTTTGGATACGAAGGATCTGCCAATCACTTATGCCAACGTCAACCTTACGCGCCGCAAACTGGTACATCGTTACATCGGCCCATACGAGATCCTCAGAATACGTGGGAACTCCGTTAAACTAGACCTCCCAAACGACATGACGATCCACGATAGAGTTAATGTCAGCTGGCTCAAGATGGATCGCATGTATAAGTGTAGGATCGCCCGGCGGCCGCCATCTCCTCCGGTACGGACAAGCTGCGCGGGAACGAGTTATGTCGTCGAATCAATCACAAATCACCAGCCAAGATCTGATGGAACCGGCTGGGAATATGAAGTGACATGGGAAGGATGGGACGAGAAGGATAACACATGGGAGCTAGAGGAGAATATGGCAAAAGCAAAAGAGACAGTGAAGCAGTATTGGAAGGAAATAGGCGGGCAGCCAAAGGGGAAAAGGAAGCGAGATTCAGAAGGCGTGAGATGCAAGTTTCATTTTCTTTTTGGAGAAAGCATTTTGTCTGTTTGTTTGTTTGTTTGTTTCTCAGTCGCGGCGGCGAGACGGGAACCTCCATTGTTCGTTTTTGTTTGGAGGGTCGAGAGACGTCGCGGAGGCAAGTTTGTTTTTGATCAGGGTGTTTTGTTTCTTGGAGAGGTTTCTCGAAGATGATTGGGGAAGGTTGTGATGCAGGTGGTCTTGATTAGGGTGCGGCTCTGCTGCATTAGTGCGGCTCTGCGGGTCGCTCGTATAGTTAGCTTTGGGGCGACTTCGGCTGCATCACCAATAACATTCACTTCCACATGTACGAAAGGGTCCATTTACCCACACACGGCCCTGCTCCAATGCACCTTTCAGCAGTCAAGGGGAGGAAGATTACGCTGGAGGAACGAAAAGACAAATGGAAGGAGGATTGCGCATGTACTGTGGGGATTCAAGGTACTTCGCCGCAAGTTGCCTGAGAAAATGAAAGCAGCATCAGGGCAGGTGAAGTAACACCTTTAAAGAAAGCATCAAATGAAATGGAGGCAGATTCGGGAAAAGAAGTTTAGTCGGGAAAAGTCTAGACCAGTGCAATAAGGATGGCCATTGAGCTGGACATGAATCTGCTTTGACTACAGTAATTAAGTCTCGTTATGGAATGTCACAGTTCTCGATTAGTAGCACAGAAATGATGGAGCCTTTAATGGAAAGCAAGCATCTTGTTGTGCAATGTTCATGGCAAATCTGAGACAGGTTGATCGATAAGCACGGTTGAATTGACTGTGGAGCCACGGAAATACTATTTGTGGACAAAGATTTTGTTCGCCATCATCAATTAGAAGAGAAGGAATTAGGAGAATCAAGAGAGTTAGAGGTTATCGATGGAAGGCCATCGAAACAGGAACCATTACGACTATGGCCAAGTTAAGTATAGGAATACGATCACATCAGGAGCAACATCCAGCATTCGTAACAAAGTTGCGGCACTACCCGATCGTACTAGGATTGCCATGGTAACAACTTCACAACGTAACAGTTGAATTCCAGGCACGAATGATTGGCTTCGAAAGCAGCTACTGTCAACAGCATTGCCAACATCATTCGAGCATATAGATATGGGGCAATCATATGGAAGCAACAGCAGCAGATCCGGAAGAACCAAAATTGGACATCTACGCAGTAGCAGTACCACCTTTTGTGAGGAGAGTCAGAAGGGAGAAACTCAAGGTTTATGCCATCACACTGTACGAAATCAACATAGCCTTGGGAGCAAAGGATCCACAAGAAAAATCCCTCGAAGAGGTTATCCCCAAGGAATACCATCAGTTTTTACCCCTGTTCAGCAAGGTAATAGCTGAAACTCTACCACCACACCGACCCAATGATCACAGAATCAAGTTACAAGAGGGCTTCACACCGTTGCTTGGGCCTATTTACAGGTTATCTCGAGAAGAGCTACATGTTTTAAAGGAATGGATACAGAAGAACTTGTCCAAGAGATTTATCCAGTCATCTTCACCAACTTGCAGAGCACCAGTACTCTTCGCTCCAAAGCCACAACGAGCCTTAACACTCTGTGTCGATTACCAAGGCCTAAATGAAGAAACCATAAAAAACTGGTACCCCCTACCATTAATCAAGAAACCCTGCTGAGACTCTCGCAGGCTTGCTATTACACCAAGCTAGATATCCGCGATGTGTATAACATGAGTAGAATCGCAGACGGGAACAAATGGAAAATGGCTCCCAGAACCTGCTATGGACTTTTCGAATCACTGGTTATGCTTTTCAGACTTACCAACCCACCAGCATCCTTCCAAGAATTCATCAACAACAGACTACAAGGTTTCCTAAACATCTTCTGCATGGCCTTTTTGGACGACATCCTTATCTACAGCAATAATTTGAAGCAACTCAAGGAACACATCAGAGCGGTCATGACCGCACTCCAGGAAGCTGGTCTCTAACTAAAAGCAGAAAAATGCGAATTCCATAAGGAAGAAGTCAAGTACCTAGGGTTAATTGTCGGAGTAAATGGAATAAATATGGATCCGGAGAAAGTCCATACAGTTGAAAATCGGGAGGCACTGGGGCAACATAAATAAGTTCAAGCCATTTTAGGCTTCGCTAACTTCTACTGACGATTCATACGGAATTACAGTAGGGTGGTACAACCGCTAACAAAGCAGACGAAAAAGCTAATACCCTTTCATTGGGCATCCGATCAGAAAAAGAGCATTCGCCGAACTCAAGTTAGCTTTTACAACGGTACCAGTGCTAGCCCATTTCGATAATGAAAAAGAGAGAGTCCTCGAAACCGACGCCTCAGGTGATGTATCAGCAGGAGTCCTCTCTCAATACGACAACCAATGAGTGCTACACCCAGTGGATTTCTTCTCCAATATACACTTGCCTGCAGAAGAAAATTACAAAATCTACGACCAAGAGTTAGGGGCGATAGTCCAAAGCCTGGAACAATGGAGACTCGAATGCGAAGGTTCAGCACATCCGATTAAAATTCTTACTGACCACAATAACCTGGAGTAGTTCATGACATCGAAACTGTTAAATTGAAGACAGACCAGATGGTTTGAATTTCTGTTGAGGTTAAAATTCAAGAGAGTTTACCAGCCAGGAAAACAAGGTCAAAAACCCGATACGCTTACAAGAATGCCAGAAGTCATTCCTCCGAAGGGGGGGGTAGCAAAGGGCTATATACACATAAGGATCAGTCACTGGAAATCTCTGAAATACAGATTCTACCAACAGACGAGTACAATCTCAAGTGGATTCAGGAATGTCATGATTCTCCGGTCACGGGACATCCAGGATAAGCAAAAAACCCACCAGCTGCTGAGACGAAGCCATTCCTGGAACCACATTAGAACACACATGGATTGCTATGTAGGCAACTGTCACACGTGTCAAAGGAGTAAAGCAATCCACGGAAACACTCATGGCCTGCTGCAACCGTTCGAAATACCAGAGCAACCAGGGAAGGATTTTAGCATGGACTTCGTAGTCGGACTACCTGAAAGCGAAGAGTTTAACACAGTATTGGTAGTAGTTAATCGACTAACAAGATGTGATACTGGGAACCCTGCACTGACAAAGTGGATGGAAAGAAGTTGGGAGAAATGTACGTAAAACAAAGTGTTCAGACTGCACAGACTGCCCGAAACAATAGTGTCCGATCGAGGGCCGCAATTCGCCTTGGAGTTCTGGAAACACCTCTGCAAAAGATTGAGAATTGAAAGAAGGCTATCAACTGCATTCCATCCGCAGACCGACAGTCAAACTGCAAGAGTCAACGTGGTAATGGAACAGTATCTCCGACATTTTGTTAATTATCAGCAGGACAATTGGGTCTGGTGGTTGCCATTGGCAGAATTTGCGGCTGACAATGATACCTCGGAGATGACTAATTACTCCGTGTTTTTTGGCAACTACGGATTCCACCCGCGAATGACCTTTGGCCAACACCCAATTAAGGATCCCAACAATATTCGCAAAGTAAATGCACAGCAGATGGCCCAATGGATGAAGCAACTTTTCAGTGAACTCTGGGCAGAAATGACAAGGGCTCAGGCTGTACAGTCCGAGCAGGCCAATAAATCCTGAGAGGTCAGAACGGAGTTACAGATAGGAGACAAAGTATGGATGGATGCCAGAAACCTATCGACAGCCCAACCCGGTGAAAAACTGAATTGGAAATGTATTGGACCATATGAAATCACAGTGGTCGTGAGTCCATGGGCCTATAGAGTGAAGCTACCAAGTCAACTACGCATTCATGACGTTCACCAATATCCAGGTTGGAGAAGGCTGCCCAGGACCCTCTCCCAAATCAAAAGCAAGAACCACCACCACCAGTGAGAGTCGATGGAGAAGAGGAGCACGAAGTCAAACTAGTGGACGATTCCAGGCTGTTCCAAAGACAACGACAATATTTCGTGAAGGGGAGAGGGTACAATGAGCGCAGGTGGGAGCTTGCAACCAACATGGATGGACTTAAGGCTATTGACGACTTTCAAACCAAACAACCTGGCAAGCCAGGATTGTAAACCTTGTAGGTACTCGGCATTGGAAAGGGGGAAGCTACTGTCACAGTTGTGTTGTATTGCATATACAGGTCTCAGCCGGAGATGAGCCTCGTATGGCCGGAGACGGTGTCTTGTATGGCCGGAGATGACGGAGCGGAGATGGAGACGGAGACGGAGACGGAGCGAGCAGAGACGGTGATGTCTCGTATGTCCGGAGATGACTGTCGACTCTGATACTGGCTGATGGCATTCAGCCGTACTTGTACTCTCATACATATATGGCCCTATGGCCCTCTTGGATGATAGATAATTAAGCTTCTCTAGCATCACATTTGAACAGGTTATGAGCCTGGCGCCCGCTACTATCTTTACATTACAATCTTATTAGAACCAAAAAGAACCCTAACCCACTCACAACCATCCCTGCTCAAAGCCGCAACACCATCACCATCCATCACTCTCCATCGCCACTCCTAAACCTTCCCAACATACAATTTGCCAAATGAAACATTCAAGACTGATCACGGCGAAGTGCCTATGTTGGCTGAGGATAACTACCTGATCTGGAAGCAAAAGATAGGCCGAGTCCTCATTGCCACGAAATCCTACGATGTCATCACCGGTGTAGAACTCCTCCCTGCCGGTAACGGTGTCGCCGTACACCTTCTGCAACAAAGCTGGCATGATCGAGCCAATAAAGCGATAGCACTAATACACCTCGGATGCCGCGATGAACTCCTTCCACCCATCGACGACATCGACGATCCCGTGGAGATGTGGGAAGCGCTCAGGGAACGACTCGACAATGCCACAACGACACTCGGTCGAACCCAAGTCCTGCGGAAGTTCACTGCCTCTCGACCATCGCCAGACGAAACCGTCACCCAGTACTTTACCAAACTAATCGCCCCCGCAAGAAGCTGATCGGCACCACCGAACAAATCACCGATGACGCCATGAAAACACATATTTTCACCACCCTAACTGAATTATATGGAACGACCATCCAAATCCTCGAACAGCGGATCCCCGCCCCTTCGGCCCAGCAGTGTATGGATGTGATACGAGAATATGCTGAACGAGCGAGCCTAGCCAAAGAGATTGGAGATGCATCCACCGGAGCGGCTCTATACTCCCGTGGCGGAAAATCGTGGCCGTGGCCGTGGCGGACGAGGAAACGGACGTCAGAAGAACAAATGCACATACTGCAAAATGGACAATCATACCACCGAAGCGTGCGGAAGGAGAAAGCGCACTGAAAACGACACAAACAATGGCGATACAAACACCTCCAGGAACGACGAGCAAACTTGCTACTACTGCGGTCTCCCAGGACACTTCAAGTCCGACTGCATCCACTTCAAACGTGCCCGGGATCAACGCAGCAAAGTCAATAAAGGCAAAGCAACCGCATCGCTTGCCACCGCCGGAGATCGCGACCTGCTCTGACTAGCCGACAATGCAACCGCACTCACCGCAGCCTCCGCTCCAGCTGCATGGGTCATCGATTCTGGAGCATCCCACCATATGTGCAATGACCGCACCAGATTCAACTCAATAAAGAAACTTCGTCAGCCAATAGTCATTGAGCTTGGAGATGATAACAAAGTTACAGTAAGCCACCATGGCTCGTTAATGTTTCACAGGAGTACGAAGTCAATGCTCTCTACACCCCTACATTCCGGCTCTCTCTTCTCTCCATCAATCAATTGGATACAGCCGGATACACATCCACATTTGGGCGCGGTAAGTGCTCCATATCATCTCCATCAATAACCATCCGGCAATCGGGTCAATGACCTCTATATCATATCTCCCGCAACTGCACTCACTTCGGCAGTACCAAGTGTGCCTACAATCCACATCAAGAAGGAGGAAGAGGAAGAGAAAGAGCACCACCGAGCGCACATACACCGTACCTCAAAATAACATACCACCATACCTCAAAGTCACATACCACCGTATTTCCAAAGCCCGCTCGAAGCCTCTCACAATCTCAGAATCACGACTGTGGCATCGGCGCCTAGCCCACATTCATCCAACTGCCCTACGATCTCTCATTGATGGATATACGAAAGACGACTCAATGTGCACAGCATGCATCCAAGCCAAGCACAAACAGAAGATCATCAAAGTCAAGACAAGCGCACTACGAAGCCATTCGAACTCGTACATTCAGATGTGTGTGGACCATTCTCCACGCCCACCTCGCTGGCCACCGCTATTATATCTTATTCATCGACGATTATTCACGCTACACCTCTGTTTGGGTCCTCCCAAATAAAAATCGGAAACATGCACCTCAGCCTACCAATCGTTCCAGGCCCGAGTTGACTCCATGGGCTACGAAGTGAAACGGTTCCGATGCGATAATGGCGCGGAGAATACGATAACAAGACCTTCCGGCTGGTGCTCGCTGCTCGTGGTACAACATACGAACCATGCCTCCCTATGCCACCATAAGAATGGGGTTGCCGAACGCATGATCCAGACCATCACCGAGAAAGCACGATCTATGATGATTGACTCCCAGGGCCCACGTTTTTTGGGGCGAAGCAGTCAATACCGCAGTCTACCTCCACCAGCGAACTCCAAACGAAGGCCTAACGAAAAGAGACGATCGCGACGGCTATCAAGCACCATACTCGACTCCATATGAGATGCTGCATGCATTTGGCAAGCCTACTCACGACAATGACGGCAATAAGATATCGTACAAAGCCCCTCTTCACCATCTCCGACGATTCGGCTGCTATGCCAGTCGACTTATCCCTGAACCGCAACGCCGTGGAAAATTCAGCCCAAGATCCAAGCCATGTATGATGGTCGGTTACGTGCACGATTCGACTACACTTTGGAGGATATGGGACCCGGCATTCCAAGTAGTAAGATCACAATCGGATGTCATTTTCGACGAGGAGAGGAATGCCCACGCTTCATGCCTACAGAGACGAAATAGACATCTTTGAGCTACCAGAAGAGACGGAATACATCGAGGAAATCGACAGTGGAGATGGACTTCTCCAAGCACAAGATATTGAAACGGGTGGAGATGGACTTCTCCATGACCACGCAGGAACCAGTCGAACAGGTGAAGGCCATGGAAGTGGTAATCATGACTGTACTGACGATGATACAGATGAAACCCATCTGCCCGACGCTGACAACCGTCGAAGTCTCCCTGCAAGTACAGGTGTGAGATCACGTCCTCCTGACGAGGAGGATGCACCACCGGTGTCCAGAGAAACCGTCGCTCACAATCGACATCTCCGCCGCGAAAACAATAAACCCGCCGAATGGCGGCCATGACCAAGCAGTCATGTCAACCACCACCACGCACCGATCGTATCACAAGAAGCCAAGTTAAGACCTCCACAAACGCACTAATCATCATGGCGAAGGCACTAGCTTCAACATCCATCAGCGATCCATTCACATACGCGGAAGCCATGGACAGCCCACAACGAGACCACTGGAAACGAGCAATGGAAGAGGAGTGCACATCGATCCTGCTCAATAACACATTCACGACTATCAACTCCCGGGAAGCAAGGCAATTACGAGTCAAACCAATTGGCTCCAAATGGGTCTACAAGACAAAGCACAATCCAGATGGCACCATACGATACAAAGCACGTCTAGTCATTAAGGGCTACGAACAGACGGACTTCGGAGAAACATATGCCCCTGTCGGAAAACTCACCACTTTCGGTATCTCATCTCTCTGGTCGGAAAACACGGCTGGAACATCGATCATTTGGATGTAGTTACGGCATTTCTCAATCCCGAAGTCGACGACGATGACATCTATATGACCCTGCCGAAGGCTGGCCGGAAGGCCTCAACGCACCTGCAATCGTTGTTCGACTAAAGAAAGCACTTTACGGCCTCAAACAAGCACCACGACTTTGGCACAACGACATTAACACCTTCTTGCTCTCTCTCAAATTCACGCAATCCTTGGCCGACCCCAACCTTTATCTCCCAGTGAACTGATGCTTTATCT